>JANHGN010017266.1:0-45281 GCA_024605025.1 Megaceryle maxima
TGAGGGGAGACCTTACTGCTCTCTGCAGCTGCCTGAAGGGAGGGTGTAGTGAGGTGGGTGTTGGTCTCTTCTCCCAGATGACTAGTGACAGGACAAAAAGAAAGGGACTTAAGTTGCTAAAGTGGAGGTTTAGGTTGGATATTAAGTAAAAAAAATTTACTGAGAGAGTGGTGAGGCCTTGGAACAGGCTGCCCAGGGAGGGAGTTGAATCATCATCCCTGGGGGTGTTCAAAAAACATCTAGCTATGACACTTCGGAACATGATTTAGTGGTAATGATAATATTTAGTAGATGGTTGGACTTGACCTTGAAAGTTGTTTTCAACCTTAATGATTCTATGATTCTGTGATACTCTCTCTGGTCTGTTGAGGATGCAGAAAATAAATGTGGATTTGTTGGAAGAGATTGTACTGAGAACAAACAAGTTCAGATTCACCTCACTTAACCTTAGTTATCCACAGAACAGACATCTGCAGCCACACTGCTCACCTTAGGCTTCCATAAGAACCAGACATATTAACCAGACACTCACTATTTAGGGAAACCTGGGTAATGGACACTATGAATGTCTTCATTTAACAGAGAAATCCTCCTTACGGTCACTGACAGTGGTGGTGAGCATCATGGTTAAGAAGAGACCCACAGGCTGGTTGGCAATATCTGCCAAGCAGCACAATCTTTCTGAAAGCCACAATGCTTCCTATTACAAAATGTGGGCAGTCATAAAAAAAAAAGAGTAATGTCTTTGCCTGACAAAAAAATAGCCAGTAAATTAGAAAGAGCTTGGCACACATCTCTACTGGTTGTGGGTGTCTTTTGCTATTCTATCTCCCTCATTAATTGTAATTTTAAATTATTGATCTTTCCCCATATGAAATTCATGTCTGCTGTAGGCAAACTCCTTTGGTTGCCAGCAATGTGAGTACATTCTGTCTGTCACAGATGGACAGGCCACTGCATGGAAACCCCATTCATCAATTGATTTCTGTAGGTGCTAGGTGAAATAAGCAATAAACCTTCTGAGTCATGAGAAAAGTACTTTTGTCTAGAACAAAACCAGACAACAAATATTTGGGCAAGGCTTTGAAATATAGGTTTAAGAGAAATACAAAGAGAAGGATTTAAATGCTCATTTGAGAGCAAAAAGTGATAGGTAGAATTTAGCTCCAGTGCAGAATAGTATTAGTTCCAACTATTTGGGCTTTGGGAAGTTTCAGTGCTGTATGCATGGAGAGGAAAACCCTCTTCATCTTCTGCAAGTGCCAAGATCCTGAATTTTGAAAGAGCAATTCTTCAAGCATATTTGAGAACATGTGACAACCAGGGGCTACTATTGTCCCTGCCTGTCACAGAGAAGCTGTGGTCTCACCAGTGGTGTAATATACCATTGTATATGACTAAAAAGATCTTAAGAGGTTGTAGTAAAGATGAGGGCATTTGTTTATTGAAGGTGAGACTACTAAATCTTTCTTCACAAGATAGAATAAAATACTTTTTTTTTTCACTGCAACTTTACCCTCTAATTGGGTGCAGATCATCCTCTTGGGCCTCTCTACCTACCTTATTAGGCTTTACCATGTCATCTGAATGAACTCCAGCTCTTACTGGACACCATTCCTGTTTGACTCAAGGTTAGCAAGAGGCTGTAATCACCAACATGATTGTCATGCTTGAAAAGTAAGAAGTGCACCAAGTAGACTTTGTCCTGTACTTTTTCAATAGCATGTGAATGAAGTTCTTGACTTCACAACCATTTCCAATTTGTCATATTCACAAATGTTTCTTCCTTAGAGACTTGATGCCCACCTTGATGCCTCAGACATTTCTAAGTGTGGCATGTACGCTGCTTTGTGAACAATACTGTTGCATGGAAGGAAAAGAAACAGAGCTGTAAGCAGGCCAAGTGGACTGGCATCATACAGCCTGTAGAGGACCCCAGGTAATTCCCATTGTAAATGCCATATCCTCAGTTTGTGGGGCAAAAAGCATCTTTGCAAAGATTTGTCCTGCATTAATTAGACTTGTGTCATCAGAGCTCTTGCAGGGTTGTAAAAGGGATGTTGCTAATTCTGAGACTGGGGAGAGGCCAGGCATCCTCACAAACATTACAGCTTGGCCACAGTACTTCCTGTGCCTCAGCCTCCAACTTATCTCACAAGCAAACATGACCCAGCACTGTCAGATTACAAATGCTTATCTGCAGTGACTGGTGATTAACCATGTTTTTACTCTCCTAAAAATGTTATTTTGGGCTTTGAGAGGGGAAGGGTCAGGAGCACATGTGCATTCAGGCATTGACCCATGTTTGCTTTCTCCAGTGCTTACGGTACTAAATGAGGAGGCTGGTTCTCATGGTCGTGACTCCTCCAGCAACCCTGGTGGGTATTGCTATGATAAACAATTGAACCCTGGATAACTGAAAACTCTGTTGTGGAGTTAGCTGTCGGGAAAAGTCAGGGGGAGGTTGGGAGGAGAAGTAGTGCACGAAGCATCACTGTTTCCTGGCATGTATACTGAAAACTTCGGAGTCTGGAGGTACTTGGGTGTCTGCCTAAGCCAGATAACAAGTCTGGGAGAAGGGAGAAGAGTGCAGGTTTGGCCAACAGCCTCCATGTGTGGAGAAGACCAGGGGAAAACAAAATAAGAAGCAAAAGGAAAGTAAAGGAACATTTTCTCACATTTGCCACAATTGTATGAGTGGCACCAGCTGTTTCTGTGTTGGCAGGAAGGAACATCTAATGGTTGTGCAGGATCAGGATGCTGAAAAGGTCTGGTGAAGAGTTCTGGTTCCTGAGGATCCCCACACACTGGTTTTCCCAGTCTTATCCAAGTCAAATGCAGAATCTGCAGTAAAATGTGACTTGAGGTGATGCCTTTGCAGACTGTACCAGATTCCTGTTTGAAAGTGGCTGTGGCACCTACAGCATTGGAATGATGGTTATTATCTCTTATCCACCTCTGAAATACTCAGAGTCCTTGCCCAAGGGCTTCTGGCATCTATGTGGAGTGCAATAGGCTTGGCAAACTACATGTTTTGAGGCCTGCTAGGTCTTTGCTTTTCTTCTAAGCACAGAGTTTGCAAATCTTTATGAGGCACCCTGAGGGGACAGATGGGAGGCTCACAGTGATCAGAGAGGCAAAGGCATAGGTGGGATCCCAGGGTCTCCATCACTGGAATGTCTGTGGAAATGGAAAATGTGTTTCTGTGCTAGACTGTAAAGTGGGAAATGACAGTTAGTCTCTGGGATGTCAGAGCATTAGAGACCAGAAGGTAACCAGCTAAGTCTGTCCTGAAAGGGTGCAAAGTGGTGGGGAATTTATAAGGGGAATCATTAGGTGAATTAGAAGGGGATGATATATAAGCATAATGTAAAATACTACATTTAAAATTAGTAAATGTATTCCTGATCCAACCAGGAGTAAATTTGCTTCCTTTAAATAGACCATAAAAGCACTTCCTAGTCAGAGGCTTTTAAAACGTGACTACCATTTGTGGTCACCAGGCACATGGAGGCTAATGCTTACTAGAGTATGTAATAACAATAAATAGGGGTTTCTCACTGGGAAGCTGCAGGTGATGGAAATCCTCAAGCAGAAGAAGGCCTGACCAGAGAACTGAGGCTACACTTTAAGCCTTTTATTGGTTTCAGTACTTCAGGTTTTTTCCATATAATTATACTGATAATTTCAATGTTTAAAGTAGACTGCTTCACCTTGCCAAACAACATACTAAAGACAAAGTTAAATGCTTGGCAGCAATACTGAAAGACTTTATCCTGCAGCACTTACTCCTCATGCTATACCACAAGAGTCCTCTCCCTGCCTCTGCGGGTGCAGCAGTTGGTGGGGTCTTGCCATGAAGCACATCAGTGAATGAATCCTGTTTGGTCTAAGGGAGAAGAAGTCTAGGATGTTTTTTTGTTGTTGTTGTTTTACCCCCAGAATTATTTCCCTTGCCCCACAGGCACTTGTGGTGGTATCGTTGGGTAAGGGAGGAGAGGCATGGGAATCAAATAGCCAGGGGCAGGAGAAAGAATCCAGCCCATATAGCATAACAGAGCCCTAGGGGAGTGTTAGTTACGATGATTCAGCTGATGTCTGTTAACTGAGTCATAAACAGTTCTGTGCCCAGACATTTATCTCTCTGCAGTTTACACTCCTTTCCTGCCGTTTACTACTCTTTACTGGTTTAATTTTGTCAACACTAAGGGGCTTTAGCCTCTCCTAAGAGACATCAGCCTGGAGGAAGGTGCTTCAGTGGCAAGGTGGCTTCAATGTGAAACAAGCAGGTACAAAATTCTCCAAACTTTTATTTCCAGGCTGTGGAACTTATTATCCCTTCCCTTAGATTAAAGAGACCTTTAGTACTGAAAACCCTCTCTTCACACAGACTCTAAACCAATCAGGGTGTAATGTTTAAAGGTACTAATGGCCTGCCATTAAAGATCAGTGATGTATACACACGCAGACCCTAATTAAAGGGACTGTGTAGGTTAAGACAGTCTCTTTTGTCTGACAATTAAAGCTCAGAGGTTCCTTTGTATTGCAGAGTGACACAAGGGGAGAGCTGATATTCAAATCTCACCTTTGAAGACCACAAGTTTCCAGCAGCTTTTAGGTGAGGGGTTTTTACAAGGGGGACAGGAAGTTCTTGTCGAGTCTTCGATTTAGTGTGAAACTTTAGAAGAGATAAGAAATCTCATGAAGTTGCTTTTTGGGCCAAGCAGTGAGGTCTGTGGTGTCTGTGAGTGGCAGATTGCCATTTGTTATCCCTGTTCACAAATCCACTCCTCCCTACAGATGTGGGCTGCTGAATACTTTATAATAAACTACTCACATCACAAAAAGAGCTAACATAATCTGACTATTATTGCCCAGAAGAGGACCCTGATTTACAAAGTGCACTATTGTTTATGAGAAGTTACTATTGATCTATAAAGCAGTAACAGTATTAGTAGTACTGGAAGGAAAGGAAAAAAAAAAGAAAATATTTCAATCTGTCTTTAGATGCAGCACAGGCTTTAAGGTTTCCGGCTACTGTCGAGCTGAGGGTAATTATCCTCATTTTAAGAGGTGAAATGCAAAGGGGCTGATTTCTAACTTTTGATGGCTTAGTGCAAAAAATGAGGTGCTTACAACTGTATACAAGACTTACTCAGACTGGTTAAGTCTTACAGCCTTACAAGGAAAGGATTTCTCACATGATTTATCAAACCTTCCCACTTGTGCTGGACTTGAGTGTGGAGCTGTGCAAAATTATTCTTTAGGTAATATAGTGAGTGACTAATCAGAGAAAAGTGGATGAACATTAGAAAGAAAATAATTCAATATACTAGCAATCAAAAGAGAAGAAAAAACAAACCAAAACAAAAAGAAAGAAAGAAAGAAAGAAAGAAAGAAAGAAAGAAAGAAAGAAAGAAAGAAAAGGAAAATGGAAAGTACATAGTTCATGTGTGACACCAGAAAACTGAGATTATGATCATCTGTTGTCACAAGAACATTTTCTGGAAGATCCATTTGATATCCTAATTTGATTGACTCTACGTAAAGCTTAATATTCTGAGGATTTTCTTTTGAAGATTTTTATGTTATTCACTTGTCATATGATTTATTTTAAAAGCTCATAAAAAAGTAAAAAAATTATAATAAACCCATCAAGCAATCCAAGTTCCAAGCCTCTCCTATCAGTGTGCAGACTAAGAAAAACAATAAGAGAATAAGACATAAATACAAGCATCCAGCTGAGAAAAACCTTGGGAAATGTTTTGAAGGTAGAGCACGCCAGCAGACATCCTCAAGAGAGGCATCCCAGCTTTGATGCTGCTATAAGCTGCTCAGAGCTTCAGAAGAAAGGGAAACTCAGTTCTGATTTGCACATTTTAAGTCTTCTCCCACCAACCTTTGCTTATAGGTGATTTTTATGTTGAAATGGTTTTAAAAGCAAATCCATTGTGATGATGCCCTTGTATCTGTCTTACACTGGTATGACCTACCTTCATGCTGATACAAATGAGAGCCTTGTCTTAAGAGCAATCAAGACTGTAAAAGAGTTTGCTGCTGTTGAAATGTTGACCTCCTCTCCACACTCTTCCCCTCCCCAGTTCCTAGCCCTGAGGCCCTACTTTCTCCTTTACACTTGCTCTGTCATTTTCTAGATGTGTCCCTGGGCTGCTCTAACTCATTGAGCTAACAGAAATCTAACTCTCTCCATGCCTTTTCTCCACCCTCCTTGAATTAGTTTGCTGCCTGAGCAGTGAACTAAACCAGCACAGGGAAAAGAAAAGGGCCTCCCAAATACGTGCCATAGCTAGCCTTAAATAAAGGCAGCATTGCAATGCTGGGACGGGTGGTGTGGAATGGGACTTCCCATTTCTGGTAACAGTGAATTCTACTCCATACTAGAGGACTATCTAGAAACTATATTGGTCTTAAGAAATGTATGCCACTAACTCCTGGTAAAGTAGTATGAAATATATAAATTGTGATTGTACATTTCTAACATCTCTCCTGTGCCCTTTTGAATGATATTCAACATCCCCTTTCCCTCCCTCTTCCCCACTTGGTGATCGTTGGCTGGAGAATCCCTTCCACGTGAACTGCACACAGTAGTCAGCCTGTCTGCTAGCAGAGAGGCAGGGCAAAATAAGAAGTTGGCCAAAGCAGGAATTTGAGCCCGCTATCCTCAAGGACTAATCCAACGGCAGTCTGTGCCACTCCCATGGCATTGGGCAGATCTTGGCAAAGACCAGACCTCAGCAGACTGCCATACTGTTCCTGAGCTGCCAGACCAAAATTCAGTTTGTGGTTAGTATATGATTTATAAATTGACATAAAAACCACACATCATAAGAGAAAATGAAATTGAGCTGCTTGAATCCTAAGCAGAATATATTTGCATTTAGAAAGTGGGGGGAGCAGTGGCAATTGCAGCAAGGAGGAAGCAGTTCTCTTGGTGAAGGTTTCTCTGGCTTTAGCTCTGCCTTCATCCTTTACAGAGGCAGAGGAGCTAACAGCTACTTGAGAAGATTTGCTAAAAGGGTGGGGAAAAGTGTTCTGCTTTGCCTGTGATGTTCCTGCCTGTAGGAAATGATGGACCCTAATTATGTAGATTTCTTAGTGAATCATCTCTCTTCACTTTCTCTTACAGGAAATAATAGAAGGTAAGAGTGTTCATTAAGTATATTGGGCTGCTATCCTTGGAGGCTAAAATCTCCCTGGTATGGCACGTATGGTATACGCAATGCAAGCTCTCTGCATTAGTGTGCTTCAGTCCCCCACAATTCTCTCTGGACAGCCACAGGAGGAAAGTGCAATTCAGCACATGGAAGCACACGTGTATTACTCCAGGAAAATCCCATCTTCCCCTGGGGAAAACTAAAAACACCAGAAAAAATACCCACATGACACAACCCCTTGGCCTGAGGTGAAATGGTATGAGCTCAGAGGACTCCAAACTGCATGGTTTCCACCCAGAAAAGCTGTGTGTGTGCATGTGCAGTTGCCCTGTGATGGTTCCCCTTACCTTGTGCCATGTGGTGCTTATCCTGGGGTACCTCTGTACAGGGGGACAGAACCATAGAGACACTTTTCTTTTTATAGAAACACCCTCTCTTCTGTCTCCTCTTTTGTTCCATTCATCTGTCTTGATACTTCAGCCCTCCACTCTCAGCACTCCTACAAACCTAAGCAGTTTAAAAAAAAAAAAAAAAGACAGAAATGGCTTGGAAGGAAAGGAGGAAATCTCAGCAATGTAAAGGATGATGATGCAGAAGGATGGTAGTGCAAACCCTGAGTGTTGTTTGAGATCTTGGTAAACCTTGCTGCTAGTGGGACTGAGGGGAGCTGGGCTGTTTCCCTTCCTCTCCCCTCTCCTACATCTCCCTGACCTCTTCCTTCAGGGCTGTGAAACTGTTTCTGACCAAAAAAGTGCCAATCAGCAATGGCTGTTTTCTGATGTTGACTCACACACGAGAGGCAGCAGAGGCCCTGCTGGGGTCTGGGGACAGAGTTCATCATCAGATGAACTGTTCTGTAGGAAGTCATTGGATTTCAGTACCTGAACTGCTTGGTCTCTAAAAGTAAAGCTCTGGAGGGCACTGTTAGGTACCCTCCTGCTTTTCTATATTTTGACTCAAGAGAAGAGAAGTGATAGTGGTGACATTTGTGGTCACATTCAAGGCTGAGGCTGTGGCATGTTTAAGGGAGGGGAGCACTGTGCTGAGAGCTTAGTCTTGTGCAAAACCCAAAGTTTCTATTTAGAATTGTGGATTTAAAGCCTTGGCATGGTTTTGATCTCATAAATATTGGCATAGAATACTTACAATATCTAGAGAGAACGTCTGGAATTCAGACTGGTTTATGTAGTGTTTAATATAGTTGAGGTAGATGTGAAGCACTATGGGACACCATAATTTTCCACATGAAGTATTGCTCCAGGATGCTTCTGAAACACCCTGGCTCCATCACCATCATAGTATACCTTTTAAAAAGAAGATGTTAAATAGAAACAGGTGATCAACCAGTGAGGGCAGGATCAGATAGTCCTTTGTATTTTGACATGATGTCCAAAGCAGTGTATCCTGTTTTAGTGCTGCGAAGACTGTTAGGAGTACAAGTGCTTGTTATTCAAGTGAGGCTGGCATTAATTCCCCAAGCCAGTGTTATCCATTTCAGGCCGTGGGTCTGCGTAGTGAACAGA
Organism: Megaceryle maxima; assembly: GCA_024605025.1. NCBI lineage: Eukaryota > Metazoa > Chordata > Aves > Coraciiformes > Cerylidae > Megaceryle > Megaceryle maxima. The sequence continues at coordinate 8,699 of JANHGN010017266.1, forward strand.
TGTGTCTGTGCATATGCACAAGCCTTACATGAAAATACAAACCACTTGTATTTTGTTAGAGCAAGGCTCTGGTATTGGCATTCTCCTCTTGCCTTAGACAGACAGTATTTCTAGATTAAAAGACATCTGCAAACTGTTTTTGTGGTGGTGGGGCAGGAAACATTTTATAGGCGTTACATAACTGTACGGTATGAATATTCAAGCTACATTTTATTAAAGTACATAACTCCTCCGACATAACTGGGCTATTTCTTCCTCTAAATTTAGCATACAGCAACAATTATTTGCTTAATAAGGAGCAGTATTTACTTTAAGAGTGCCATGAAATTTACTTTGGGACCCAAATAATTTTCTGATTATTTCAGTGGAGATTGGGTCGAATTCTTCCTTATTTTTGTGAAAGAGAGATGGGACCTCTCTCAAGGTTTTTCCTTTCCAAGTTATAGAACGTATATCAAAAGCAGGCATCCAAAAATGCTGAAGAAAGACCAAATGAGGAGATGGTAACCTGGAGAGTAGATACTTTTATAATTACTATATAGAGCTTGCAGTCAGTTTTCCATACTGAACTTATTGTGAGAGAGTTCCCAGAAGATAGAAACCAATTAACTCTTTATTTTGGCAGTGATCATTCTAGGTGTTCTTTAATGGGCATTATTCTTGCTAAATTATGAATGAGCTATATAGTAAGACAAATGCCATTATCAGAGTTATTTATTCATGGGCTGTCATCCTTAACATCCCCACACTAGTTTTTCTCAAAGTTTAGTATCGATCATTTGCTTTAATCAGATGCATCAAGGGACACTGAAAGAATCAGCAACTGCAGCTTTGAATATCAGCATCTCTCTCTGGGTGTCTGCCAGGTCTGAGTACTGAGGCCACCTCAGGCATTAGGTAAGAAGGGCAGTAAGCAGGGGCTTACTCTCCTTACATTACAATAAATGTCTGTGTGTCCCCCAAACTCTAACTGAACTCTAATCTAATAACTCTAATCTGACAATTAATCAGTCTGCACTGACATGCCCACTACTCTGTTTTTCCACTTGATTCTGAGATTCCCCCAGGGCTCTGCGGGGACAATGCCCTGAAGAACTGCTGGGAGTGCAGAAGGATCTTGCTCACCCTAATGGTATTGACTGCTGTTCGCTCTGTCTCGCCAGGTAAAATCTGCTAAGATGAGAGTAAATATTCTCTGCTCCATAGTAGCTAGGAGGCTCAAACCAAGTCTAAAATCAGCACTACATTCAACGAGGCAATTTAAAATGATACAATGTCTATTACTGTTTATATTGCTTACAAAGCAGACAGGAGAAAAGCATGGTGTCAGCATCTCGCCTGCCTCAGTGAGTGCTTGCTTCTGCATCGATCTACCTGTGGCAGAGACTGCCTTATTTTCACTCTTTATTTCTTTACACAAAGACTCAGCTTTACCAGATACTAAATCCAGGCATATGCAGTAAGAATCTGCCCTCCTTTTCCTTTCTTCCTTCACTGATATACATGGTGTCCCTAAAACCCTCTGGTTAGCAAGTACCTCGCTTTAGGCATGAGAAACTTACAGTCTAGGTCTGAGTTAGTCACCATAAACAGTTTCTAAACTCATTGAGGTGAAATGGACATCTCTAGGTGTCAGTTTATCTAAGAAGGGCATTTAAGAGGCAGCAGACAGGCTTAGACACTATTTTTATACTGCTAAACTGAGCCAGGCTACCGCACCGCCCTGCGCACCGGTGCATGACCATCCATATGGTCACATTGCGTGCACCGTCAGCGGCATCCCAGCACTCTCCCAGACACTGCCCACACACAGTTCAGGGCTCAGCGTGGGCCAAACACATCCTCAATAAGCGTATTAAATGCAGTCAGTCTGCTCTGGGGGCTAAGAGACTGTAATTGTGTGGAGGTGAAAAAAGTTCGCACAGAGGCAGAAAATGGGTCCAGTCCCATGTTATTTTCTAATATAGTGTGAACTTTTACAGGTCTGTGACCAAAGATGATCTGAATCCTATGATAAGTGTAATTTTCAGCATTTTGGAGGACACTGCAGTGAGTGGGAATCCATCCTTTGATGATAATTCTGTTTTCAGTTACCAGAGCACAGATCCAGAGCAATTTTATTGAGGTCTAAGAAGTTACACTGGTGTAAAAAGCTGCTGGAGACTCAGGCCTACTGACTTGAGAGTTTGATCCTTACACCAACAAATATCTTTCATGCTCAGGAAATGTCAATTGCAAATTTAAAATTCAGCTCTATACTCAGACCTTATTTGTAAAATAGGACATTTCTCTGTTTTCCACGGAGTCTTCTCTATGAGAGAAAAAACATGTTTGTTCCTATTTAGTTTTATTACCAGGATAATTATCCCTGTAAAAATGATCTATAACATGGTACTTTTGTAAATATCTTCTACTGTTGCTATTAAAATTTTCAACATATTTTAAAATCACAGTTTACACAGCTCATTATATTTTAGCACAGCCTGACCTCCTTATCTTCCTGCTGGAAAAGATAGTAAGAGACAGAGTGTGCATATTCCTTTTAAAATGAGATACACAATTCCCTCTTTCCCTCCCCACTAACACACTTTTTTGAATTCCAAAGTCCCATCGTTTCACGCAGACCCATCTGCTTCTATTTTGAGGCAACTATTCTTCTGGCTCTGGAGTGCCGGGTAGCACTCCTGTTAAAGTCTGTCACTGTCTCTGGTTAATCAGCTGGAGAAGCTGCTGCTGCTATCTCTGCAGCACTTGGTGCCCATGACAGCCTGGGGAACAAGAGGGTTGGAAGAGAACCTGTTTCTCCCACATGCTAGGAGAGAACAGATCACCTGGGCGCCAGCCTTTTTCTCCTCACTTCTGTATATTTCATGCTGTAGCAATAAGGAATCTTGATAGAGAAGCAGAGGAATTTAAGCCACAGCCAGCAAAATGAGTCATGTATTAATTTTAAATCATTTAAATTGGAAATATCCAAGGTAAATCTAAGACTTACCAGTAAAGTGGCAGAGGAGCTTAGGAGGCAGGCTGCGTAGTTAATTGGTATAGTCATTTTGCTGGTTAAGTTAACACATATTTTAAAAATACTTTTGTCAACCCTTTGTATGCGTGCGTGTAGAGATTCTACAGAACCAAAACCATGAAGTTTTAAGCTGGAGAAAGCATTTCATTCGCCAACCTTTCTAGTGAAAGTAAAACACTTTTGGGAAAGAAGGACAAGCTTCAGTGTGAGTCACAGGCAGCAGGTCCAAGCACAGAGGGCATGGGTTGGACCAGACTGCCATGGCCCCCAGCTCTCTGCCAGGCTGCTCTGCACGGGTGGCTGCCCCCTTTCGGTGCTGTCTGCCCGGCCGTGGCACAGCAGAGCCTGTGGTCGGGGGAAGCTCTCTCTGGTTCTAGTTTGCTTAGCAACGCCACGGTGTCGAGCCCTGATCTACACTGAGAGCAGCTGCCTGTTCACTCGAGGTGGAGCTGGGCTGAATACAGTAACCTCAGCCAGAGTTTTGTTGGTTTTGTTTTCGGGGTTTTTTTGGGTTTTTTTGGTTGTTTTTATTTATTTATTTATTTATTTTTATTTATATGAAACCCCTTACCTGGAGTCCACTTGAGTTCAGGAATGCTGCTTGATCTGAATCTAGATCTAGATGATCTGTCCAGGTCCCTTCCAATCCCTGACATCCTGTGATCCTGTGAAACTGCACTCTGGTGCACATCTCTGATGCACATCCCTGACTTTTAGCATCTCCTTCTTGAATGTGTCGCTCATAGGCATCTAAACCACTTAAAACCAAAGTTTACAGTTCTAAAGCTGGTACACACTGTAGAAAATGTCAATCATATTCTTCAGCTGTGCCTTTTAAAATTCAACATGAGCTTTTCACCTCATCAGCCTCAAAATGGAAGGCCCATATTTGCCTAAAAAAAATGTTCTTGTTTTCAGTGGTCATTTTTATTGATTCTTTTTCCTGTATAGGCAGAGCAGTTGTTCTGGTTTATCTTATTTTCTGCTTCCTGGGCTTTGTCAGGGCTTAGAATACTTTTCTTGTATTGCAAAGATAACATTTGATGAATCAAATGTTTGACAACATATTCTTACTTGTCAGAAAAGGCATTCAGAGCACTGTTTTTATAAGACCGAATCCGTACATTCTACAGCAGTAGCTGAACTTTCCTTTGTAACCTACGTATGATGTGTCTGCCTTCTTTCCTGCATTCTAATGTCTCTGCATATACAGTTATGAAATGTCATATATGCCATTTACACCTTTATTCTAAATGAGCTGTGGAAAACAGCCTTATCACACTAGTGTCATTTTCCTTTCAGAGCTTGAAATGCAATGTGTTAATTGCCAGCTATTACTTATTTATGATTACTGCACCAAATCCACATCTGCTTTTTTGTCGTTCTGAAATCATGCTCTGGACCATTACTGTTATTACTGCTACTACTGTTATTTATTGTTTTTATAATGGTGTGTATATGTAAATGATACTTTTAACTAAAATTAAGACTCTTTTCTAGTTTTGATATATTTACGTAGTGCTGAATGGAATAATGGCAAAAATAATTTGAAGACACGCACCCACCCACATGCAGGAAGACTGCTCACTGTGAAGTTCAGTCAAAGCATGGTTAGGGGAAAATTGTCAAGATACAAAGCAATTTATGCATGCATTTATTACTTGCACTAGTGGGAGTTCCACCAATAAATCCCTTGGGATGAATGTGAGTTTACATTCTTCGGTGCTAGTGGAACAGACCTTATCCTCAGCAATCATTTTATTTCCACACTTTAATGTTCCCATTCTATAGTGCAGCTCTCTATAATTTTTCTAAAAGATTTTTTATCAGTCTTGATCAAGTGTGTTAGCTGATAAATGGTTGAGGGGTGCAGACTACAAGCAAAGATGCAATGAGTCATGCTGTCTCCTAGAAACCAGACAGCAAATAGCTTTCAACAACTATTTCAGCCTTCTCAAGTACTTTCCACTCCAGTACTCTCTCAAGGTGTAATACAGACTTCCACATTACCTGTATGTTCACCTGCCCAGGAAAATTTGGGAAGCTACTGTAATGAATCACAGAATGGTAGGGGTTGGAAGGAATCTCCAGAGATCAAGTCCAAGCCCCCTGCCAGAGCATGAAACAAAGTTTAATGGAACAAAGTTTATATGGTGTCCTTCAGTACCTCTCCAGAGGAATGAGACTGAAGGTAAAAGAAGGCAAGAGGATGATGGCAAAATAGGTAGGTGAGGGAACTCTTTCCTCATCAGTTTAGCCCAGTCTCAATGTGGGCTTCTGCCAAAAGCAGTGGTTCAGCTCTTCCCCCTGTGCCTCTGACCCTTCTCCTGGGACAGCGCTAGCTGTCTTATCATCAATGATACGAACAAGCTGATTTGTCTGAAAAACACATAGAAAAAAAGATACTATTTTTCTGTGTTATGAGGCTATGCAATTGCTACTGTGAGCACAAGAGATGCATCAAGAACATAAGGCAGGAAGCGTGGGGGAAAGACTGCTTTAGGCTACAGTGCTGTCTAAGATTGCTCACTGACTACACCCTCAGCTAGAATGGTTTCTTGTGAAGGAGAACATTTTTAATTTACTAAATAGACAAGCTGAACCTAGAGGGGGCCTGGGGTAATGTCATGGACAGCTGAGAGTAGTGTTGCTTCAAGAGCAGTTCCAGAGGGATCCCTCCTTCCCCTTCGTGCTGGTAGGTGGTGCAGCAGCATTGTACATGACGTAGGGTACAATGCAGAGTATTGCAGACTGACTCTAGAAAGATCTAGCGCTACATGAAGAGTAAGGGTCTGCTGGGTGACCCTCTGTTATTGCCCTGAGACACTAACAGGGAAAGGTCCCTAGTCTGGGGGTATGCAAAGACTCCTTAGGTCTGAGTCTGGAACAGAGGTTGAATCTTATTGCAAGATCTCCCAAAAGCACTTGTGCTGTCTTCTCCAGTTGCCTGTTCACACAAAATCAGGCTTCCTCCTAGGACTCCAGTGAGACAAACTGGATTATTCATTCCCATTTAGAAGGTAAGAAAACTGTGAAAAAGAACATAAATAATTTGTTGAAAAAAAATGATGTAAACCTCCATAAGTATTAACGTTACTGCACCCAAGAGGTTGAGACCCTCATTTCTGTGCCCTGATGATCTGGCCATGTCTCTCTAGATCCTGTAGCAATAGTTTCTATGGCAATGACCTACAAGCAAAAAGTTATATTTGCATATGCCTTTACTGATCTTGCATTTCCTTCAAATTCTATTCAAGTAGATTAGTAGTAAAGAATAAACATTGGAAGAAACCTGTGTGGAATTATGGAAAGCACCAACTCCCAGCTGCACTGCTCCTGAGAGCCCTGGCATGAGTTCCAAAGCTGCAGTAACTCTCAGGGGTCTCAGTCAGCTATAGCATGCATGCACTGAACATCTTGAGGCACTCTCCTCCCTCTTAACTGAAGGAAGTATAAGGAGGATAATATCACTGACACATGCCTGTGACCCACTAGTTCCCTCAGCTACTCAGATTAAGTGCCCTGCTTAGATAGAGTATATCAGGCAGCTGTTCCCATAGGGGACCCTTCTCATAGGTGTCCACAGTGATATGGACAAAACCTTGTGGCATGTTCTTTTAAGATGAAAATATGCAAAATAAAGCCACAAATGAGCAGATGCTAGAAGTTGAACTGAGCTTTCTTTGTATAAACTCAGTTTATGAGCATATGGATGGGGCTGGATGGGGCTCTGAGCAACCTATCTAGTGGGAGGTGTCCCTGCCCATGGCAGGGGGGTTGGAACGAGGTGATCTTTAAGGTCCCTTCCAACCCTGACAATTCTACAATTTTTTATCTGACTATAGCTAGTTTACCCAATCTGGTAGGAATGTTTCACACTGTCAACACAAAAGAGTTATTTTTCTATGTTTTGCCTAAGAACTTATTACAAAAGCCTATCCGCCTTGCGTTCCTACCCAGCTTTTTTTTGTGGAGGGATGTGAAGGGAGTCTTCAGTAGGTTCTTGACGCTGCAGATGAGGTTACTAAGGCACAGCTATCTGGAATCTGATCTCAGGTTTCCAGGACATGGGTAAGCCTGATCTTGAAAGGTCTGGAAGGATGATCTATTAATCTTCCCTGAGGATGTTTTGTTTCTCACGGAACTGATCTCTTCTTTCTGTTTGCTCCTACTTTGAGGTCGTAATCCCCTGTTTGTGATACCAGCAGGATTCCCACAGCAACAGATTATGATGTCACAAGCAGTGATTTATGAAGCCATAGGATGGACAAGCAGGAAGAAGGGCTGTTGTGAGACAGCCCTGTCTGCGAACTCTTTTTGTAGTAATTGCCCAAGTGGGAGGAAACTCATCTCACAAAAGTTATATTTTAACCATCGAAGTGACTGGTTATCAGTGTGACTGAGCATGGATATTCAACAGCAGGATTTCTGCTTTAAAACCCATTCAGAAACCCTGACTGAATACACTAAAATCCTTTGAGGCGATTTCACAAATGTTGCTAACAAAATGAGGAGAATGCCTTGGCATGGACAACAACTATATCAAATGTCTCTGTAAATTGAAGGAAGAGACACTGGGAGTGGCACAAGGCTGCTCAGGGGACATCCTAAGCAGTGACTGTTCCTGAGGTGGCACAACATCTCTTCCACAGCCTCGGGGCAAGCAGAGAGTCTGCACATTTTCTGAAAAATCACTGGTTCTTCATGAATACTTCCTTGGCTTTGTCTTGTTTGGGTTGACTGGTTCTGGTCAATACTCAGTGCCCATTGCAGACACATTCATGAGACAGAGCTCTGCAGGATTTTCTCTCCCAGTGGGTGAGCTGTAGAGCTTCAGGTCTTGTGAGTGTTCAGCCACATGTTGTGGTGTTAGGCTCAGCTGAGAAATTCACCCTGTCTGTTCAGATGGGTCTGGCACCTGGGTTACAGAACAGAGGAGTGACTTTGGAGTGCTGTGGAGATGGAAGGGATCTGTTTTCCTGAGTACATTTTAGGAACTGAGTATGTGGGGTTTTTTCTCAGTATGTGGCCCTTGACTGGTCTCTTCCCAAACTTGTCCTTACCGTCCTTACCTCAAATTGACCAGAACATTGTTTTGAATCTGCCTTGTACAGTGACTGACAGGCATTTGATCTGGAACTTTACTGAGATGCAACCAAACGTGACTTGTAGATGAAATTCCTCAGTGATGGCACTTGTGCCCTTTTAGTGGGATTTTAGTCCAAGCTCTGGTACACAGGTCTCCCTGAGATTTAGCTTTGAGTTGAATTCAAACCAGAAGGAGCACATTTTCCAGATCAAAATCAGGTCCCCTAAAGACTATCTGAGTTTCCCTAAGAAATCTGAAATGCAAAATTGACTTTGTCTTGCATATGAGATATCTACCAGGTCAATATGACTGAAACATCCTCTGATTTAAAAAATGTAAAAGAAAGTGTATTTTTCATCCAGTTCTTTTCAAGAAAAAAAGCCCTTATGAAAATCACAATGAAAACTGTAAGTTGGTGTCAAGTCATCTGATTGTAAGCCCACTGCTGATTTTCCCCATGGTCACAACCCATACAGGAATGGATAAATAATAAGTGTCTTGTAGCTTTACAAATCACACAAACTGCACCTTCATGAACAGTGTTGGGGGTTTTTTTCTGCAGCAGACATAGGCTGCAATTTTACAGTGACATGAGCCAGTGATTTCACTTAAAGGTCCCAACATCCTTCTGCATCTGCTGTTTTGTCACTGTCCTCCCACTGCTCTTTCTGTAATTCTGGCAGAGCCATCCATGTGAACTCTTATGAACTTCATCAGAGAAATCATAGAATCATAGAATCATTTTGGTTGGTAAAAACCTTTAAGATCATCAGGTCCAACTGTTAGCCTAGCACTTCCAAGTCCACCACTAAACCATGTCCCTAAGAACCACATCTACACATCTTTTAAATAAATGATGAGATAAAGGCAGGAACTGGCAGCCTACAGTGATAGGTGCAAGATCATTTTTGTTGGCATGAGTTCTGACTGATACTGTCTTAAAGTGCATATAAAATGACAGTTACATTTACATATCTGTGTGTTGGCTTAAATTCTCCTCATACTGTTGCTTGTACAGATTATATCTCTATGAAATTAGAATTTACCCGGAATGTTTTACAGGCCTGTCCCAAAATACTAATCCTGGAACCAGCTGAGTCTTGATTTCAGTCTCAGACCTTCTCTCCATGCCTACTCCAGTTTGGACATGATCTGAGCATCCATCATTTGTCCTAAAGTCAGCCTTTGAGCTTCATGCATGCAGGATAAATGCTGGGTAGCAGAGCATTCAGAGGATTTGGTGACTGCTGCTAGACTTTTAAGACAACCCTGATTATGATACTGATTTACTACTTCTTGTGGGAATTCTATAGACATTCTGATTTTGAAGAAGCACTAAACAGCTGTGGCACTAAAAAAGATGGGCAGACACAACAGGCAGAGCCAACACATGGTACTTGATGTAATTCCCTAAGACTGTTATTGATGCATGCTTTAGTGTCATTAACTTTAAGAAGGTCATTCAAACCAATGCTATTAAAAAAAAAATTACAGAATTAAGTAACGATCATGCTGATATTTCAGGAGTTCCTCATTTCTTGAAAAATGAGTTGTCATGCTATTTTAAATTCATCACAAGCACAGCCAGTAAGTAAAAAACCATCCCCCTTTAAAGAATATATTAATTCGTGCTCAAATTTCCAAAGTTCATGGGTTTTTACTTTGCTTATTTAAAACTTGCTCAACTTTTATGAACTACTTCATCCTCAGTCACAGAAAAAAAACATACACAAGTGTTAAAATTATTAGTCTCTAAATATTTTGAATGCCAAGTGGGAAATGAATAATGAAACAAAGAAAGTGTGTTTCTTGAACATGAAGGCTTACAGACTTACACCCACACTTTCCTTAAATAGCTCTTATAGTGGAACTTTAACTATTTGCTTTGTACATCTCTCAGCCCACACTAATGGTTCTTAGGACCGGTAGAGTCCTGCCATTTGAGGATGCAAAGCGACTTTATAAATACGATCAGATCACAACGAGTAGATAGATTTCATGACTGCCATTTGAGAGATATGCGTCTTGATGCACAGAAGTTTAGCTGAGATTCTCAAGGACAGAGAGGAAGCCAGTGAGAGAGACGAGAAGCTGAGTTCCTGACCTCTCTATCCTGCTCACTAATCACAAAACCGCATGTCTTCTGCATACCTCAGAGATTTTTCCATTGCTGCTGAGGAACTGACTGTTCAGAGATGTCTCTGTACTTGCTTCTTTCTGCAAAATTCCCTGGGTAGCAAGTATAATCTAACAAAAGGTTTAAGGTGAACAGTGAAAAGGCCAGAATTTCTGCCACTTTAGCCTTAGGAAATGCAAGAGGTATATGCCTGCTGTGTGGGTCCATGACAGACACTTTTCACAGCATCAGGTCTCCTTCCTTTTGACAACAGCCTAGGGCATGTACCTGGGAGAGGTAAAGATTTGTTAAGGCTGAAGGATCTGGGCACGAGCACGGATTTTCTTGCTGGTCATAGGTACCAGCTAGACTGTGTGTGCTCCAATGATTACAGTATTGCCAGAGCTGGGTATGTTTTGATAAGCCCCAAAGCATATGAACCTCTGGGAACCAGTCCATAAAATTTAAAGCAACCTTCAAACTGCTCTAATTTTCTTTGTAAACAAAGACAAATAATTAAAGGGTCATAAGAAACTCCCTTATGCCTCTCTCCTGTCTGAAAAAGAAAATAATTCCATGGTCTATGAGAGAAAGTCCATCTACATGGGATGGTGCTTATTTATATTCCAAAGACATTCTACATACCATCCTATATTTTTTCTGGGTTCCCTTGAACTCGAATCAGGTCTAAGAACAAGGATGCATTTCTTAGATTTCCCCAAGTTCATGTCCCTTAGTCAGGTGTGACAGTTCTTCAGGGCTTTTTAACCCAGGTTTTCCCTGTTTGGTTCTAGAGACCTTGTTGTGACTACTTGGTGATGACTACAGAGAGGAAAAAGAGTCAAAGTTGTCTTTCAAAGAAATCCTTTCTTGTTTCATTGCTGTTTGTAATACTATTTTTTAGTTCTTTGCTAGCACATAGTGAAATAAACGTAGCAGGTGACACCTCCTAACTAGGCAGAAGTGGGAAAAAACTCTTGGAATGACAAAGTCCTCTCCATCCCCTGCTTAAAGCAAGCAGCCGGATCATGTAATCCCTTCCATAAAGTTAAAACCTTTAAAACCCCTTATCCTTTTTTTTTTTTTTTTTGTCGTGCTGAAAAGATGATCCAGAATTTCATAACTCTAATGGTTCTTTGTAATTTCTTCACTACAGTCGCCGTTGTTAACTTGGAGCAGTGTGAAAATGCTTGAGCTAATTTTAAGCAAGGAGTCTTTGGAATAATCTAGCTGGGCAGTGATGCGTAGCATGTGCTCTCTTGGTTTGCTTCTCAGCAAGTATACTTATTATTTAGCTGTGTCTACATTAGCAAGAAGCATGGTTAAATACGACCAAATCTGCAGAATGAAATTGAGTGCTGAGAAGTTCACACCCACATTACAAACAATTTGGGGATTTTACCTACTCTGCTTAGTTGAGTCTGATCCCTTGGACTGAACTCCCATCAGTGGGTGGAGCTCACCAGATGAACTTCTGTTACATATTCCAGATTAATTTCATCTGAAAGTAAGCCATCTGGTGCCCTCTAAAACTATTCTGCAAGGTGAAGCAACCAGATCAGGAGATCTGTTTCAAAATTGATCTGAATTAAAACTCTGACATAAATATACCTTCTGCTTTCTTAGGCTAAACAAGCCACATGCACCTGTGTGTAGATACAGACACAAGTGAGTGTGAGAGAGCACCTTGCTGTGCTCTGAATGGGCCAGATGTGACCCAGCTGGTATGGAAGTGAGTGCTGTGATCTGGCTATTATGCTCTAAGGAGAGCTTAAGCTGGTCTCTATCCTCTCAGTCTTGTTCTCCGTCTCTTCTAAAATGAAATCTATTCTCCATGCCAAAGTGGGAGCAATTTTCCTGGCCTGCACCAATTTTAGTATGTCATTTTGGAACAGGGATAAACAGAACTGGACATGCTACTCTAGATGAGGCCAGTGTTTGGAGCTTGTCATTTAGATTCTGCAAATGCTAGTAGACAACACTACATCAGTTACAGGCAGTTCTCATTTCAAGGCTATTTCAGCAATTGTATCAGATAGAAATTTAGCCATCAGCTACCAATAAGATGGGCAGACACTGCAGAATAAAAGAATTACAGCATTCTGTACCATGGCTCATCAGCCAATGCTGAGCAGCACCTAGAAAAAAAAAATGTGTGTACAGTTAAAGCTGATCCATAGTCGAGACCATATGAAATAGCCAGGACATAGTTTCTATCAGCTATAAATCTATACATCTAAGAAAAGTTATAGAGGAAAATCTATTGGGAAAAGCACATAGATCTGCTGTTATGTCCCCTGTAAGATATTACTGGGACAGATTTTAGAACACTTCTTTCTCCAGCTACTCAGATCTCAACACCTGGAGTTTGAAATGGATCATTGACAGGCCAATTAGGACTCTGATGGGGTGATTAAGCTGAAGAAAGTGAATATTCCAGGGTTGCACATTTTCATAGAATTTCTCTTGTCTAATGGACCCTTCATCCCTGCCCACATATCCCATTACTTTGCATTTATGCACCACAGGCAGAAAACTTAACTATCAGTAGGAGAGAAGGCAGATGGGAGAGAATATGCCTAGTTGCAAAATAAAAGATTGGAAGGACAAAGAATAATGGAAAAACTTCTATCTTTGACAGCTATACATCTTAAATACATAAAAGACTTAAAAGTTGGAAGGCAGCATACTCCCAAACACTTCACTGTTGCTGTCATTGGGCACTTCATGTCAGAAATATGATTCTGACTGACATTTGTGGGAGTAGCATTCACAGGAAGGATTGTACTGAACAGTAGCTTTGATTTGGCATATCTATATTGTACCATACAACATACTATAGATACTCCCAAGCCAGCTCCTTGTCTGGTTTCAGGATAATGTGCTGTCTTCGATAATTAGCCATGCTGAGAGGCAGAGTTATTTTGTTAGGGTCCAGTGCTATGTAAATGTAGTTATTCTACCTCCAGGACCTGAGCTAGTGTCAGGGTGCTTTTGCTTACAGTGGCTTTGGGCAACAATCAAAGGTGTAGTATTGCACTGGAAGGTGTGGACATGTCCTCAGCTGGTGATGCTGCAGAAAGTGAGAGGTTTATCTACATCACTTTCTCTGTCTTTTTTCTTCTTTCCACTTAAGGAGGACTTTGGGTTTCTGGGTGGTTTTACCCAATTTTGAACTAACTCAAACACATCAGGTTCAAAAGTTTATCTTCAGCATTACTGGTCTCACATTTCTACTGGGATGAAATGAGGGTAGAAGGCTCAGAAGGAATGATTTCCAATAGAGAAAGAAAAGAAAAAATAAACCACCAAACAGAAAAGATAGAAAGGATGAGCAAGGATGCTGCAGAATTATAAACAAACTTTGAGATGAGCAGAATGAGGAAAAATAAACAAAAAAATAAAGAATGGAAAAAATAATGCAATTAATATATTCTTTGGCCAAGGCAAGGCACAACCTGGTTTTAAGGACCACATGCTGGCTTTTTATCTGTTTGAATTGTGACAGTGTAGGTCTTTTCTGTTTTAATTGTGTAATGGAATCATTCTGGGGAAAAAAAAAAAAAAAGGAGGCTAGCAACCTTACAGCTCTCAGCAAATAGCTTTAGAGTGGCTGTCATTCTTCCTTTGATTTCTAGCCGCCTCTTAGAAACTTTATTCCCTCACTAGTGATGTAGTGAGCCCAGGACTTACATGCTCTGTGTTGGCCTCTGGCCAGTGGTATTCAAACTGCACATACTCTTTGCCAGATCTGCTGAGAACCTGCGATGACATTTTTGGAAGGACAGGATGTCTCTCAAGAGTTCAGGGAACGGGTGGATTATCTGTCACTGTAAGTGTGTATGTGATCTAAGTAATTGCTTGGCCTCAGTTTGCAGTCTGAGCTGAGGTGCTGGTTCGTTGCTCTGATCTCTGAACCAGAGAGTCCATTTCAAGAGCTTGGGACATGCCCTGCTTCTGTCCACCGTATTTTCACAATCATTTTCTGAAAGAGAGGGTCTTAAAAATGAAAAATGCTTAGATGCTTTGTAGTTGTCTGTACCATAAAATGAACTAAACTTCCATGACCTTCTGGGTCTTATACAAAGACCCTTGAAGTAGGGTTAGCCTGAGGGGTGGGTTAGCTGGGCAGATGCCCGGCATGCTTAAGACTAGAGTGCAGGACTGAAATTCTAGGTTAATGTTTATCCCCAATCAATTAGCGTTTTGGAAAGGCATGAAATTCTGGCTTGCCCTGGGCACTGTTTGACTAAAGGCCAGCCATGGCTGGGAGCCCCAGAAGGTTGCAGATCTTGGCTCTGTGGGAGGCCCAGCTATACAGCAGCAAACAAGCTTTCCTCCAAAGACCCTCAGTGCTCTGTTCAAAAGAATTTTTCATCCTCCACCTGTGGCAATGAAAGAGGGTTGACAGATGGGCTGTTGTAATGGGCTGGTGTGTAAATAGCATGCATTTAGAAGAAAAGCTGAGGGTGTGTATTTACAGGGGACTTACATGGATTTTCATTGCAGATGAGGACGGCTGCAGAAGAACCACTGCTGACCTGCTGCATTAATTCCCTACCCAGAACAAAGTATTTTATTTTTCTTCATTAGCTTCTGCTGGAAAGTAAATACAACAATTCAGAGAGTGAGGGAAGGAGATGCTTTGAAATAACATTCATGCATATTAATGGTCACTTTTTAATAATCTGGGCTGTCAAACCTCAGATTTGCAATGTCATTTTCAGAGGACAAGGGGCAACGGACGCAAACTGGAGCACAGGAAGCTCCGCCTAACCACAAGGAAAAACTTCTTTCCTGTAAGGGTGACAGTGACTGGAACAGGCTGCCCAGAGAGGTTGTAGAGTCTCCTGCTCTGGAGACTTTCAAGATGTGTTCTTGTGCAACCTGCTCTAGGTGAAGCTGCTTTCGCAGGGGGGTTGGAGTCGATGATCTCCAGAAGTCCCTTCCAACAACTACGCTTCTGTGGTTCTGTGATTTGTACTCATGTACAAAGTTTTTGGGTGATTCTGTGCTATCCCTCTCCTCCTCACATCCCTGTGCAGAATACTCAGGGATATAGTAGACTGAGAAATCAGGAACAACCAAGTGGAGAGGATTGTCAAGTATGTATTGATAGGGTGGAAGGAAAGGTGTGGAGGAGAGATATAAAACTGGCTGCAGAGGATTCATGGGAACCTGAAGGTTGGAATTGGAATCTGAGAAACAGCCAAGAAATTTACAAGAAAGAAAAGATGAGAGAAAAGAAAATATGTTATTTCAACAAATCAGTAAGGAGATTACAGGAAGAAAATGATTCCAAATAAAATTAGCTGACATGGAGGTGAGCTGGAGTAGCAGAAGTACTGGAGGGGCCAGTCTGAAGGACACTGATGAGAAAGAAGGAGAGGTGATGAGCACTGGTCCCTGTGTGACCTAGCAGGCAGGCGGGGATGGCTGGGCATCCTCTCCACTGCTGGTCTCAGCAGTGTGTCAGCTGGCAGGGCTGGGAGCTGGTAACATAGCACTGACAGGGGGACGAGCAACACGTGGTTCCACTGGCAAAGGATAGCTGTTCCCACGGGACTTCAAAAATTTTGATATATATAGAAGCAGGTCTGTCTCTCAGGCACAAAGCCAGCAAGTAAGAAAAGAGTCAGTACACACATCCATGTTAGTACTCCTTTCTAATAGGGTCCCAGCCCCTGAGAAAACCCATTCTCTCAGGTCTGCCTAGAGCAGCTCCTGATTGCTGTCAAGCAAGTTGTGTGTGGGACCACCAGAGACAAAACTGTCCCTCATCTTTTCTTTGCATACTGCAATAAGCCCACATTTCTGTCTCCACTTCAGGATGATATCCTCTGGCTGACAGTACAAAACAATTGCAGCCAACCAGACGGCACCATGACAGTCCATGGGGCTATTTTGGGAGGATGAGAAAGTTTGCTGGAATCTATACCACATACCAATGGGTTCAGCCAGCAGGGAAAGTTAGTGCCATTCACCTCAGGTGCATCAACTTTTCCAAGCCTTCACTGCTGGCATTTTGCACAGCAAAGGATTGGCCCTGTGTGAAATATTTAGAGGGGTATTAATGTCCTTCTCATGCTGTTGACTGTGCTGACAGCAGGAGCAGCTCTGTGTTCCTGGGAAGATGGTAGAAGCGATGATTCTTGTAGTGGAGTCTCCTTTCTCTCCCCAAAAGCAGAAGTCATGTGAATGAGTGGAGCAGTGAACTGTTTTTGACACAGGATGAGGGATGAGTCATCTCTTGATATTGTCATCAGATTAGTGTGGAATTAGGATATCCAGGTCCTGTAGTGGAAGATGGACCTAAGGAAGAGGTCAGCTTTGGCTGATGTCTCAAGACTAGATCTAAGGTTGTCTTCCTGGGCACTGAATTTCAGTTTTATTTCACCTCCCAAATGAAGAAAGAGTCTACCCATTAAAGATGATTTTACTCCTGTGCAATTCAGTGAGCAATTTGTGTCTTCCAAACACACAAAAATGTACAATCAGTTTTGTTGTTGATTGTTCTTTCTCGATTCCAGTCAATTGTTAATAATCATATTGTCATTTTTTTTAGAGTTGGCACCAAAACTTCATTCATTCCACTTAGAAAGAACCACCACCAACCTATTACAAAACCTGTTATTATCTCACAACGTCATATTCTTGACATCTGTTAAGTAAAGGTTTATTTTACACTTCAAAAGTCAATCTGCACAGCTGACTAAACTTCTTCAGAACTGTACCCTCTGGTCCTGTTGAATATTTAGGAAAAGAAGAGTTGGTTTAAGAAAAATAATTGTTTTAGTTGGAAAATGAGTCGCCTTTTTCTGTAGATGTGAAAACATGACTTTCTTTCCTTAAAAATTGAAATAGGGGGTGGAAGAAAAAAGATGAAACATCTCCTGTGTACTGTATCTGATTTTATCAGTATCAGAAAACAACATCTGAATCAGTTCTCTGTACATTTCATTTCAAGCTCTGCATTTTTCATTTTTTATCTATAACCTACTGGAAGGTTGATGGGGGTCAAGATAGGATCCTGGATAGCTTAAAAAAAAAAAAAAAAAAAAGAAAAGAAAAAGTCCTTGAAACTGTTTGATTCAGGGATTTGAAACTAAGTATATGCTACATGACAATTTTGGCTTGGCCGTCAGACTTGGTTACACCATTAACCCAGGTGCAAGAATCTAATATGTATAATTATAGGCCTTGGCAACCACACTTAGAAACACAGAAGTGTTGGAAGAATCTCTCAGTTTTTCCAATAATTGATTCTATCTTCTTTATTTCTCTTTATCACTAACTCTGGCCATACATATATGGTATTTACTAGACAATCTTGTAACTATTGAAAGCAATGATACAAGTGCTACTGTAGAGAACACAGATATTTTCTTCAGAAAAAGAATCTCCACAGCATGGTGGAATATGTGCATGAGTCCTTTCTGCTCCAGGTTTTACCCCTTTGTC
Source organism: Megaceryle maxima (assembly GCA_024605025.1). Lineage (NCBI taxonomy): Eukaryota > Metazoa > Chordata > Aves > Coraciiformes > Cerylidae > Megaceryle > Megaceryle maxima. Next base: position 26,387 of record JANHGN010017266.1, read on the forward strand.
AGCCTTGACCATACTGTGTTATTATTAGAGAACCAAAAAATGGTCTCTTCATGTAAAGAAATAGGCATTATTTGTGAATGTTTTCTTAGAATAACTTATTAAATATAAACCTCAATTTCCACAAAATCAAAAATGGTCACTTCAGTTTTATAACCCTCCCACCAGAAAAAAAAAAAAAAAAAAGAATAAGCATGTATTTTTTCAGATCTCATGAGATCTGGAGAATGGAAATTACAGATATGTCTTATTTGTGCAGTCACTTTCTGAGGTCACTTGTCACAAGCCAGGAAAGGGATCAATTTACCAGTCAGTGGCCAGCAGTCAGAGCAGATATATATTTGATCATCACTGAAAAAAGACAAGGATGCAAAAAATTCAGTTAATAAGTGGCTGTCTTTAATACAAAGAAATTTTGATTGCTTTCAGACAAATGATCTTGGACCTTATCTTATGCCTTCAGCTCAGCTTTGGGTAAACTGTGTCAATAACTGAACTGGAGCTTAGTGAAGTACATTGGGTCTGGCACAACTAAGCACACCTCATCAGTGGAGTTAAGCCTGGTAAAGAACTTTTTCTTTGGGTTATGCTGATGCAGTCAAAGGGAAAAGAGCAGGGAAGCCATGTGTGACAGAAAACAGGAGCCACACTTCATATGTACTGCTGGACTTGCAAGGTGAATTTCAAAGGGATGATTTTGAATTTCTGTGAAAGAAGTAAGCAAGATATTTTAATTTAGTCCAACCATAAAAGACTGGGCCTTAACCAGAAGGATTATTAGATGTAATTGGTCATCACAGGTACTCAGCTCCACTAATTAGCTCCGCAATTCTTTCAGTAGTTGTCTCTTAAACCTGAAATATTTCTATGATTTCAAGGGTAGAGTTAATTTTTCCTTAATTGAGCCATTAAAAATGAGGTGTCTAAGCTGAGTGGATAGTTTAGCCTCCTTCTAGAGTCACTGAAGCAAAACAAGTATGTGTGCAGGGTGTTGTTTATATGATAGCTGGAGTGACTTGCTCTCTCACAGCATCTAATTTAATTCATATTCATGACAGAGTGAACCTAGACAACTTAGACTAAACATGTTACACATTAGTCAACTCAAATTTGGTGAGATTAATCCTCCCTGGTTGTCCTAAATAACCACTCTAGTCAGACTTGCAAAACAGTTCAAGACATGTCCCTGGCATAAATCTTGCCTTAAGTCACATGGATTCTCGTACAAGGATCAATCCCTTCTAGAGCAAACCTAGCAGCTGATCTGCCTCTAATAAAGCCAGGAAACAGCAATGCAGCAAGTGACATTTTTTCATCAATGGGTAGAACACCAATCTGGAACAGAAGTTCATCTTCTTCCTAGGTCTAGGTGGATTTGATCCTTCCTCTCCTTTCTCCTCAAATCTCTCTTCAGCACTAACCTGAGTGGGAAGGCGTGGACATCCTCAGTCTCCCATCCTGAGGCTCCTCTGCTTTATATGGCCAATTTAAGCTTTCAATGAGAAAGAGAGAAAGCAAGTACCAAGTAACAGAGGCTGGGCTAGAGAACTCTCTCATTTATGATAATGTTTTACTATTACACATTCCTGTGAGCGATTTAAACCCTGGGATTTAGAATCATTGTTTAAATGGGTCACATAAAGCCGAAGAACTTCAGTACACTGGAACAAGACCAAACGTTCACAAAGCCCCCTAAAGCTCTTTTTAATGACGATGGTGCCTAAGGGAGTTGGGAGACTAGGGCTTAAATTCATTATTCAGAGAAGGGAATTCAGTCCAGAATGCCATATTCTAGATGAGTGCCTCAGCCCCTGGAAATTCTGGAAAATAAGGGTGAGGGATAATAGCATTTCCTTCTCCAACTGGTTTAGAGAAAAAGCCCAGACAGTTTTTTTACCTAGCTTTCCTAGAGAAATCAGTGCAACAATGTGTGCACAGACCCTGGGAATCAAGGAGGGAGGATGTGGAACTCACGCTTTCATTGTCATTTCTTACTATCTATTTTAAGAAACTCCAGTTCAGCAGACCATGTTGTTTTAGGTAGAACATCTTCTGGGATTATCCATCTCAGTGCTCTGTGTATACAGTAAACCTGGATGCATAAATAAAGACTAGATGCTATAGTGCTCTAAAGTGTAATGCTCTTATTAACCTAATTTTAGGATTACAGAATACCAGTAAACCCTAGGTAGTAATTTTCCGGCACTTTAGTTTGAATTTGGTCTTTTGGTCTGACTTGTCACACCCTGAAGTACATAGGCAATATCCAAACCTATTCTACAGGAACTTTGGGAATATTTATTACATTTCATGTCATTACACTCCTGTCCACTCCTGTAATACTGATTATTATTTCTGTTGCCCTTGTGTAGTTTTGAGGGTAAAGTGTCTTATAATAAATGATAGGAATTTTATTTATCTACTAGTATAGTATTATAGTATTATTATAGTATTATGGGACATAGGCTTTGGAGAAATCTTAAGTGGTTTGTGTTTAATGCATTTTTTTATATACTGACCTATGTTATCATAATGTAAGTAACGTATTTTTTAAATAAACACTCATGTAAGCTGTAGATCAATGAGTTTTTCTTACATGGGAAGATTGATTTTCTGGAAGCCTAAGGCTTAAATATGACTACCTGCTTAATTTAATTTGTAGTGAAGTGTTTGAACTCTTAGCCCAGTCATTTTGCTTGTGTAAGGCAGCCTCTTCGCAGTGATGGTTACATTATAGTATGTGACAAAAGTCTGAGATAGGTTTAATATAAGTTAGAATCAACTTAATACAAGATGACCCCCAGAATTTCCACAGGGACAGAAAGCAGTCTTTCAACAGCTGGCAAAATAATTCCTTTTGAAATGGTATCAATTGGGATACTGTGACTTCCAAAAGAGCGTAATATATTAAATGTCAATCACCATGAGTTTATGAAAATAGTTCTTGTCAAACCAACCAGATGTCTTTCTCTGATGGGATTACAAACTGGGTTAATAAAGGTAAATAACATTGATATGATATACATAGATTTATGTCAGGCAGTCATCTGAGAGCCCAGAAAATATTTCTTTAAGAAAACGTAATGACTAAAAATCAACACAGCACACATTATGTTTATTAGAACTGGCTAACTGGTAGGTCTCAAAAAGTAAACAGTGAAACATAACTGAACAAATATGGATTTTGATCCTTGGAAGAGAGAGAAGGAGTTGGGCGGCTGTATCTTCTTTATACTTTGTATCTGTATGGCTGTAGCTACACTAGTGGGTCCACTTCTGGACTTCATCATCTTACAAAACTGTTTGCAAACTGGGGAGGGGAGAGGAGCAATTTGGGGGAGAAGAACAGGAATAGTGAAAGGACAAGAAAAGAAGGATTGTAAACTCTATGAGTTCGATCTCTAGTTTATCAAAGGAAAGGTTGAGACATGACATAATCAGTTTATAAGTATCTCCATGGAGAAAATGCATTTGACAATTAGGAGTTCTTCAACAGACAAAGACATAGCAAGATGTGGTAGATGGACAGTTAAGCAGGAAAAAAATCAGATTTAGAGGCATTAGTTTTGTAAAGATGATTAAACCCTGGAACAATTTAGCAAGAACTGTGGTGAAATGTCTGTCCCTGGAAATCTGTAACTCAGAACAGGACATCTTTAAGAAATATTGGCTTAGATTAGCACAGTGGTTCCTCACAGTTTTAGAATCTGAGGAACACTTGTGTGACTTAACTATTCAGTCTGCTTATATTTAACTGGATATATGTCTTTTGTATCTGTACCATTTTGTGCTTGCTCAAAAGTGGTAGCATAGACCAAAACCCCTCTCTATGATGAGAAAGTGTTTATATACTGGTGCACTTTGTGGGTTTCCATAAAACTTAAACTACTTCTTTATGTAGTTCAAAATGAAATACAGTCTCTGGCAGCAGCAGGATGTACACAGCTGTAGCATGTGCGCTTGTCATGTCATACCCCTAGCAAACATTCAGATCCTGGCATGCATTTTCTTAACATAAATAGTTTAAAGTGCATGTTCATTCTCTGAGAGAGAAAAAAATTGCCCAGTCTACTGTAGCAACCCTGACCAATGGGGATTTAATGCCCTCTTTAGAGAAGCTGTCTCAATGACACAGCTCTACTGGCTTAGTCTATCATTTAACAGCTCTCAGAAGCGGCTCAGTGGCTTGGTCAAGATTTGGACTACAAGCTGCTGAAAGGCAATACCAGACTGTGTGCCATGTGGTGAGAGTATGTAATCTCCATCTCTGAAAAGAATGAGATTTAAGGGTATATTTTAATAATAGAATAATAGAATTCTATATGTATTTTAATGACATAGTCATTTAATGAAACTGTATTTGACACCCTCTTTCTTGGTGCTTCTCCTCAGTGTTGGTGAGTCTGTTAGCAGCTCTGACACAGGGTTGGAAAGGGGCCCTCATCTGGCCAACTGGCAGCACTCAATCCCACCTACACCCACCCCCACAGCCTCAGACCTGGATGCTCCAACCTGTGCTTTATTAGCTATATTTCTGCCCTTGTTAATGCTATCATGTGGTTAAAATAAGAGAAAAACATGTGTGTCACTTTTTTTTTGGACATTATTTCTGGCCTCTTGGCCATAGTCTAATCTGCATCATTGAATTTTCCCTCTACGTTCTTCCTTGAGTTTAGGTGGTTGCAGCATTTCTTCATATTTGGTTCCTAATAATACACAACTACCACAACATGTAGAAAAAGAATGTAGACATTTCAAAAGAAAGGATTAGCCATTATATGAATTATAAGGATAACTGTGGTTTCTTCAGGACATAAATCAATCCACATTCTTTAGGATATAAATCACAGACTAAATGTCTGAGACTTCAAGGGGAAAATTCCCTCACCAACATGTTGTTGCATAATTGCCTATTATGGAAGTTTTACATCTTCCTCTGAAGCATCTGGTACTGGTACCATTAGTTTGATCTGGAATGGCAATTCCTGTACGCCTTTGTGGAGCATTCCTGTGACAGTTCAGCAGCTGCTCAATTCTGTCTCGTACAGGGCAGCCAGATGTCCCGCTGCTTTAAGGTTGTCCCACTTTTCAGCATCCTATTCTGCTTCCTTTGCTTGTCTTAGGGAAGGCTAGCTAACCTTAGGTATTCAGATTGTGAAAATGCGAAATATATTAAATATATGAAAAAGAGATAACACAATTTCTGTGTTATCTAATGCTTTTCACAATGGGACATAGAACTACCCACAATGTGGTTGAGACACAGGAGGCAATTGGTCACAGTCAGGGAATTTTTAGAAGTCTGGTACTCAGGAAAACATACAGAGAAAAAGTATTGCTTTCCAACTAATTTCACATCCTGGTTTATGTCTTTCTTACTGCAAGGAGAGATATGGGTTGTAAATCACAATCGTGGCAACAGTGATCACTATAATTAATTTTGTATAATGTTTTCTATTCCAGTCCTTTTTTTTTTCCAGTAGTTCTAACTTCCTAAAGCTTTCACTTATTGATTTTGCATAAGGGAAGGAAATGAAAAGAGAAACCCCTATATTTTTCTTTATTGCTAAACACCTTGGGTCACTGTTTTCTAATGGCTCTGCTACTCTCTACTGCTACTGTGCTATAGCTGTGGGCAAACAGCTGCCACTGAGGTTGTTGCAGACTTATTGAAGTAGATTTTTGGGTTTTGAAGCTTGGAGCATCATGGGGTTAAACTTTAGTATCAATGCATAGGCTACCCTAATTATAAATTATTTCACTTTTGCTAGACACAAACAAGGTGGAAAGACATAAGGTGGGTTTAGAACATCAGAAGATGCCTGCTTCTGAAATAATTGTCCTGAGCTTTTTTACAGTCAGTGGTGATGTAATCAATATGGCTATTGCAAACAATTCTAATTGCCAGTATGCCAAAGACATGCTTCCTAAAAATACCCATTTTATCTGGCTAAAGAGAGATTACAGTGAAGTGTTTAGGTGTCTATGTTAAGATGCCTGAAGTTTAGACACCCATATTCATTTTGATCTGTACTTCTTGCATCTCCCTGGATTAATATTTTTACAGAGCCCAGGTAGTCTCTTTCCTTTCTTTTTAAAGATGAAATCCCTTGTGATTCTCTTAGGTGGGATGCTCCATACACTTCAGCAAGAATGCTGATGAAGCAGCTTCCGTGGTGCTCCTAAGTTATCCCCTGATGGATGAATGGATTCTTTGGCAGCTGCCACAACTAAATGGAAAAAAGTTTCCAAAGTGCCTCAGTCCAATGGGATATGTTCTCAGGCACACATTGGTTAAGACACAATGAAGATAGAGCAACATAATAGGGTTTTGTAGATTGGAACATCCTCCTAGAATGTTCATTTCATTGTCCTCTCTCAGCCTTCCTTCTTTTTACCTCCCTCTTTAACTTCTACTCTCTCCTCTTCTATAAGGTATTCTACCTAATCTCTCACCATTACCATAAAAAAGACTTAACAAATCCAGAAAAAAATCACCACACAGACGGTGAAAATTCACATACTTGTGTTTCTTTTCCTTATCCTATATCTTATTTCTCAGCTGGGACATGACAGGGGCCACCAAGGTTTAAATATGTGAGTGTTGCAGTCAGTCTAACTAAATGGTTTCTAGGTTAAGCTTGCTCATTCACCTCAACACAGGGACAGAGGAAGAATAAGCTTGCATGTTTGACAGTAGTGTCAGCTTGTTGCCTTCCTGCCTCCTAGTTTAAAAATAGCCCAGAAAAATTTGCAGGTCCCTTTCCTGATCCAGGTCACTGTGTCACCCTAGTCCAGGTCATGGATAGGTACTCCAGCCATTCTGAGGGTGTGCAGCATGTACAAGATGGTTAAACCAGCACTGCCTCAGAGACAAATGTCAAAAATGACCTAAAATAGAAAGTAGGCAGTAAGGTAAGAAAATATGCTGATGATACAAAGTTATTCAGACTTGTAGGACAAGGGCAGACTGTGAAGTATTAAAAAGACTGAGTGACTGGGCAATAAAATGATAGATGAAATGCAATGTAGATATATGTAAAGTGATGCACATAAGGAAAAGCAGTCCCAGCTCTACTTATAAAAAGGTCTCTGAGGTGTTTTAGGATTTGAAAAGGTCCAGAGAAGGGCAACAAGGATGATCCTTTTTTTTTATGAAGTGGTTTCTGCACAAACAGCAACTGCATAGAGTGGAGCTTCCCGGTTTGGAGGAGAAACCTGGGGAGGATTTGATAGAGCTCAGAGTAATTATGGGTGACATGAAGATTGACAGCTCACTTTCTTTGTCAAAAATGAGAACTGGGGTCATTATGTGCATGCATGAGGACCAGGTTCAGAACAAACTGAAGAGGATGGTTCTCCATGTGGCAGGCAATGGACGTGTGGGACAGCTTGCCAGAGGGTGTTGTGCGTAAGATTGGCACAATATCAATAGGCAGCTGGACAAATACTTGCAAGAATCACCCTCTGGAGATTACTAAATAAGAAAATCTCATCAAGATGAGGAAATCCTTGAGCTGAAAATAGTTTCAATCTGAATATGCAAAGCATTACAGATGCTTGCTTTTCCTTGGATTTTTACCTGTGGATACTGATGGACACAAGTTAATGAACTATCTGCCTAAGGTAGAACAGCTGGGTTTGCATTCATCTAACTATTGCCTTGTGAGCAGGAATTTTCCCTTTTGCTGCGTTTTGCAGTAGTCACTGTGCTGGCTATCATACAATTATGGAGTCAAGAGATAGTCCTTATCCCCAAAATCTTATCTTTATGGCAAGATACAACCTGTGTAGGGATAATTGGAAAGAAGCCTAACCAAGGAACCAGTTCAGCAAGTTTTTTCCATACCCTGCCTTTACCATATACAAATGTGTGTATAGGAGCCAGAAGATAATTAGGTGTTAGAGTTCATCTATAGCTGTGTTTTGTTGAGCTCTTCATGAATTTATCACTTCTAAGTTTTTTTACTTCATTCTTAAACATATAAACACTATAAAGAATTTCATACTTCAAGAAACTGTGTGATAACTTTGGGAATGTATTGAGATGAAAAAGCACTCTAACTAAAAGCAAATATGATTGCTTTCAGGAAATACACCACCTCCAACTACTCAGCAAGACTTTCTGTATTATTTTCAGAAACACTCTATTCTGGTAGAAATAAACCATGGAAAGGATTAAAAAACAATGATGTTAGCCCCAAAGTTTTCTAATCAGATCATTGAATATGAATATGATATGGTGTGTGCCAGATTATATATAATTTCATATGATGAACAAGGAATGCAAAAATGTGTGCCTGTCCTAGTATCCCTGTATGAATGCCTGTGTGAGCTGATCTGTTTGCATGTATTTCAGTTGTACTTTTACACTGACAAAGAATGTCCATGTGTGAACACTCATGTCTTCCTACATATGGCTGAGCTATCCTATTTTCTATGTTCTTTCCTTTCTCTAAAATTTAATTTACCTTCTGCTTCCTCAACATACTTTTTTTTTCTTTTTTTACAACAGAAAACTTTTCTCTTTTACAAGTCTTATAGGATTTTCTTTCCAGGACATTTTGGGAAAAAAATAATCAGCCAAATCATTCCATGCAATTTAAAACCCCCAATATCAAAATAAACGCGAAAGAAACTGAATGGGGAAGGAAAACAGTACTGCAATTTTTGTCCTCTGATCAGCATTTTTGCTGTTCAAGACTTCCTGAGTGGTAAAATAGCTCAGCCACCCATGCAGTCAAGTCAGAGGGCAGAAAATTTTTATATTACTCAGATTTCCTCAAGGAGATGACCACGCTGTGACCTCTTTGCATTCTGTGAAGCTCTGTGTCTCAGAGACATTATGATGTTTCTATTTTAAAGAGTTTCTCCAGTGAACATTCAAGCTTTCCTCTGTGGCACTTTTCAGCTCAAGGTGGATAAAAGCATTTTGCCAGATTCGGTAACCTAAGGTCATTCTTGGACTCCCAGTATTAACATTTGATTAGCTGTAGTAGTCTGGTTTGCTGTCCAAACTGTGCTTTACTTATGTAACTTGACGCACTTGAGTAGCCCCACTCTCTTCAAGCTCTGATGTAAATGAATGACTCTACTTACAGAGTCACTCCATCTGTTTTTTTCCTAGTACAAGGCTGGTAAGCCTTTTTTAATTAATCTGAAAAAAAAAATCCAAAACCCAAACCCTCTAAGGCTTGTAAAACAGCAACATGTTCCTGTTAAAATAAAAGAGAGAAAAAAAAATAAAAAAAAGATAGCTTCATGGCTAGGATATAGATCACAGATATATTAAAAAAAAAAAAAAACAAACAATAAAGTAGGTGATCAAATCATTGACAAATTTATTCCTATTTCTAGGACTGAATATCAAAGCCTCCTAGGATTAAAATAACACATTAACAAATGTGAAACTGTATTTTAGGATGAGACTTCATTGTGACAAGTGCTGTAAGCTAAAATGAACAATTTTTCAGTATTGTCCTGATGTACTTCATTCTGTTGCCTTCTATTTTCAAGGGTTTGTTACTTAACAAACATAGTTATACACATCAAAGAGAACATTTAGAAATATACAACAGATTTTTCTTCTAATCATATGTATTTAAACTGTGGGTATCAGAAAAAAAACATTCTCATAGTTTAAGAAGAAGCACAATTAATCAACTTTTGCAGCCTGATGCCATATATGAAAGTGATGATGAAGTAGTTTATGAGGAAATGGAACTAAGTACTTGACACAATATATGAGTAAATTGACAAATGTTCAATCAATCAGCTCATTGTGACACTTTCCCCCACTTTGCATGGCAAGGAAACCAAGAACACTCAATATATGTAGAAAAGCAGACAGAGAAGGAGTAAGAAGTAAGCTGGGTGTCTACCATAACTTGCATGTCCCAAAAGCTGTGGCCAGGTGGGAGACAAGTAGTCTCACAGCCTTTTCTTTCCTGCACTCCAAAGAGGACGAAGCAGGCAGGGAGCCTGTGTGGGACCATGCATTTGATTCACAGCTCTTGTGCAGGCTGCAAATGTTTTCTGACTTTCCTGCCAGACTCTGTTCCTGGGCTTTGTGAACCAGGTGGTGCACACATATACATAGGCAAGCGTGTGAATGTCATTAAAGTAAAAGAGGAAAATCACCATGTCATACTCTGAAACTACGTGATTTTTCCATATTATTCTGGGATATTTGTTATAGTACGTAAGAGCTAAATACAATCTCTAACATTTCCTAAGATGTACTGTGGGTTTTATATAAAAAACAAGGGAAATCTAGAACACGTTATCTAAGAAGCATTAAGCATCTCACCAAAGCATGGGTAAAAGCAGACATTCAAGAGCAATTAATCAGTAACACTGATAAAATGTTTCCTATACAATGTAAAAGTTGAAGTAATTCACTCGCCTGTATGGAGATATCTAGTGCATTTTTATGCAATTTTATGCAATTCAGGACACCAGTGCAGGTATGGTACAGGACTGAGAAGACACCCAGAGCTTTCTGTAGAGACCTTTGAAGGCCACATGGGATATGGGGAATTTCTATCACCACTCTATAAATACTCCATTATGTGTCCGCTAAAGGCTCATCAGCCAGTCTCCTACCAGTGTCAGTCATCTGTCATGTCCCAGCTGACTTAGACTAAATTATTTTTACCTCTTTCCATTGAAGGAACCTAGATGACTAAGTAGAGTAGCCCTTGGCATGGCTAAAGTTAGGGAAGGTCAATCCACCTCCCTGTGCTAGAATGTTATTTTAAAAGAGTTACAAAATCTTTACAATAATTTGTATCTATGCAATACAGCTCAACCATCAGTGATCCCACTGGACCCTGGTTATACCAGTATTCAGATTTGATTACCTGAATAGACAACGGGCAGTCACACACTTCCGTGGTCTTTTTGTGGCTTTCACAGATAACCTACAAACACTGAAAGGAGAGAGGATTCAGTCCCAACACCTTCATTCTGGGGCTGTCCTGTTATATCAGCTTTCTAAAGTTAAGTATCAAAATTGATTAATTATTTAAATACTTAAATAGGCATGGATTTTCAGGTTTAATAAATGTAGTCATGCCTCAGTTTGTTGCCAATCAATGTGGCTAAAAAATATCCGTGGACTCAAGAAAGGCAGGACAATGGTTTGCAAAATGCTGTTAAGATTCAAAGCATTGCTTAACAACTGATACAAACTGAGGTTTGCAAGAAAAGAGCACGTTTTCCAGTCAGCATTGATGGTGGAGCAGAGAAAGAAAACACTACTCAATATTTCCTGAGAGGAGTATCACAGATTCTGCTGAATTCTCTTTTATCTATGACTGATTGAATTATCCACTGCAAATAGTGTTTGTTGCTAATTTGGCCATTTTGCAGTTCATGAATCATTCTGGAAACAATCCTGATTTCTACAAACACATTTGTTATTTGTAAGTATTCACTGAACAGTTTTATGTGAACAGATTTCAGCCTGGTTTTTTTTGTTCTCAAATTGTTAGTGTCATCTATTCACTATTTGAAGTGTTTGACTGGTCAACCAAATCACTTACTATTGTCTGCGCTCCCTGATTGAGTAACTGAAACTGATAAACACAAGTATAATGAATGGCAAATGATGAATAACAAATAGGGTATAACAAATATTGGATCATCTGAAATTTCATACAAGAAATACATAATTCATGTAACTTTTAGGACTACCTGACAGCTTCCAGAAGATCCTGGAACTATGGGCAATATACATCAGAAATATCAGCAATTATACTCTATTTAGTTAGCATAACATTCAAGAATCAGGACTTCTGTGGGTAAAGAATTGTTAAACATACTGGCACAAGTGCATTTATCTACGTTCATGAATGTGTAGATGTGATTCATTATTATTTTCCACCAATATTCTAAATACATTGTTAAAGTAAGAATGCATGAACCTAGTACATGATGCTTTTCAACCAATACAGGATGCAACATCTTCATAGATATGAAAAAAGAATAGAAGAAATGAGCAGAGACAGGGAATATGTTTAAAATTGAGATTTGATAAAGTAGAAGAAAACAGTTCCAGATTGCAGGAGCTTTGTGAAAGAAGATTTTCAACTAACAACCTGTTTTAATGTTGTTTCTAAATCCTTACTTTCTTTTAAACTTCCTGTGTTTTGTTTTTAATGTGTTAATTATTTGTAATTAAAATATTAAAAATGTCTGGGTTGCTGTTCATTTCTTCTGTACATCTTTAGACATATTTGTCACATATTTATAAATACACCCTGGCGCAGTGAGACTAATTGATTATTAATGTTACCAGTATTTGTTTTGAAGAAGAAAAGTTAGTTATAAAGAAAAATCAGTAATGGTTAGTTAGTTATCTAACAATTCTCTATCGTTCAGGTCCAGAATGTCAGTGTACTTAATGGTTTGATCCAGTGCCCAGGAGGATGTTTTGGCTAGTCAGCCAAATGCAGCACAGCTAGGGACTGTCCCCTCCATATCTCGTGCATCACTCTGCATCATTGTCTCCAGCAACCTTACACACATACATGAGGACTTGGACAAAATCAGACTGGGCAAAGACATGAAGGGACTTGGGCTTATAAGCCCTTGGAGTCCATCTGGGGATCAGTCAGTCAGACCTGCAGGAAACAGGTACCATCTAACCTATTTCCTAATGGTATCAGTCAACAGAAAGTAGTCAGGACACCCTGTCATTGATATTCCCAAAGGCCAAGAAATGAGTTCTGTGAAAGATGTAACATTGTCTTTCAACTGTTTTTATCTTTTTATATATATATATATTATTTTTTAAATTATTACAGCATTAACAGCTAGCAGAATAAGAACAATGGCAAAAATTCCAGTGAAGTAAGACATGTCAAGTCCAGCCCACAAATGTAACAGATGTGGAAATAGGCTTTGGGACATCAAGTGATGGCTAGGTCCAGTGCACATCTGGAAAGATTTGCAGGGGGGAGGAGAAGATCTTGGTAAGGAAAATTGCCATGGATAGCTCGAGCAAACAGTTTCCTCTCTTGAGATCCCCAGGAGGTGAGTGAAAGTGTCTGTCTATGCTAAGTATAACTGGATGTCACATATGTAATATAGATATAAGCAAAACTGCAATCTGCTATTTCAATCCCTCATCCAATATTTGGGTCCTCATTTGCCTTTGGTTAGATCCAACCTTGTGTGGTAGAAAAATATTTTCTCTAATTTTATGAAAGGAAGGCATGAAGCCTAATTAAATACACAAACATTTTAAAAAAAATCCATTTATAAGTAAGTATGAAGTACAGTAGTACTGTCATAAGCTGTGGATTAGTTTAAGGCTATCATTTAAAAGGATTGTATAAGATCTAAGTTGCATGCTTGTTACCCCTTTTGGCACAACCACTTGGCCAAATGCCAGTAGCTTTGTTTTCTCTTTCAAGGAGAAAGGGAAGGAAAACTTCTTCAGTGAGTTCATTGGTGTATCTTCTTTATTTTGAAAGACAACACATCACAGTGTCTTTCCTGGAGCTCACTAACTGCTGCTAAGAAATCCCCAGCCCTTCTTTCTGCTGAATTCCATGACAAAGCCATGTTTTCTCCATTTTCTTTGACCATGCCCATGACTCTGATGGCTTTATACTCACTTACTCTGCTGCAATACCTGTCCATATAAGTCCAGCCTTATATCCCTGCCATTAAAACCAGTCAACCTCTCAGGACACAGGTAGCAACTTTTGATTAGGCCTTGCTGTGTGACCCACTGCCTTGGGCAATGGCTTCTGCTGTTTCTAGGAATCTCACAAAATGTGGTTTAATTACTCCTTTCCCTAAGGCTGAGCAATGATTGTTTAGCATGACCAGTGCTTAAGCCAGTTCAAAAATTGTCTGGAGACCAAAGAGTCGCTTGAGAGCAGTCACTCATTTTTTCCAGTATAACAATATTATTATTTCCTGGCTTTGCCATATGGGCTACATAGAAGTGGAACACATAGCCAATTAACTGAGACAAAGGTTTAACTTAAAGCAATAACGATAGTGCATTTAGTGCACTTTGGAGCCATAGTTATCATTACTGAATTATAAATATTAATAACAGTTAAACACATTGTCAATGGTGCAGCCATTAAACATCTGCTACCTCTGGTACATGGTGCTTTTTAGCTGGAGTGAAATCTCTTTGAGGTATATGGAAGTGCACTGATACTCAGGACAATGTAGCCCAAAGTTCTGGTGTCTCTGTAATGGCATTTTGACTTCAATATGGTGAATATATTGCATATACTTTTCAGAAGTGCCTGTGTTTTCAGCCTGTTAGTAAGCATTGTTGTTATCAGTGAATGTAGAAACAGGAGACAGGATCCACTGATACTTGCACTGAAGGCTCAGGGCTTCAGGGACAAGGGCTGTGACATGATTTGGACACAGAACCCTCTCACAGGTGCTTCATGCAGCTATTACCTCCTCATCGTCAATACACTGTGGTATGATGCAAAAATTCTATCTGTGTATGTGGCCAACAGATGAGTTCATTACATGAAAACAATAATTATCTAACTTTTATCTAATGATGTGTTGGAGAGTGTACCAGCCTTCTCCCAAGACCTGATTTTCTTGATATTTATTAAGATGTCCTCAGTAAAAATTGTCAAATGCAGATAAGATAGGGATCATTTATTTATAATCATTTCTCCAGGAGTGAAGATTATAAATATTTCTTTTTTAGTCTCTGAGCACATAAATGAACATGTAACTGTGCATAACCTTTAGGAAGCCAAACAGGAAGGAAGAAATTTTACTCTAGAGGATATTATTTTTTAAGAGTTTCATTTGGTAATTTTATCACAGGTAAATGTACCTTGACAATACTCCAGAGAAAGAAGGAAACTAATTTAATCTGCCAGATCTTTTTCCCAAAAATACATTGCTCCAAATCTAAGACCCAGTGGGGAAGAAGTGATTACCTCCCAAAATCATTTAAGCACCAAACTGTACTTCTGCCAAGAAAAAGGTCTCTCAGAACGAACAACCAATGATATAATTATTCTCAAAGCAGGTGTAATCAGAATTTTGTAAAAGCAGAAAGCAAGAAAACAGGAAAAAAAAAAAAAAAAGAAAAAAAGGAAGGAAGAAGGGTGAGAAAAGCACATTAAAATCTGCATTCCTCCTAATTGCATAGGAGGCAGAGAACAAATCAGTCTCTGTTCCATAGGCAAGATGTTATGTGAACAGACATCATGCTGGATTGATTTCAGATCTAGAAAGAAGAGCCTATTCTGTTGGTCAAGTAAAAAGTTAAAAGGCAGCTTGGTCTTTTAGACCAAGAGAGGCTATTTTAAAGCAAATTCTTAAATTTAGCAGATGAAGTCAAATAAGAAAAAAGCAAAAGCCATGAAATGTTATCTAGAGTTGAAATATATTTTTAATATGCAAAGGAAACAACAACTGTAATATCAACTACCAGAATTCAAAATCTTTATAAAAAACAAAATAAATCAAGTGACCATGAAATATTTTTATATTAAGGACTTAAAGGAAGTTTGTTGATTTGAATTTAAACTCAGGCTTGTTTTAGATTCAGCTTTGAATCTCACTGTAACTCAATTCTGCTACAAGCATACATCTTCAGTGAATCTCCAAGGGCTTTTGGAGGTAAAAATATTTACACATCTCTAATATTTTAGTTCCTGATTTACATCTAATTCCTATGTGGTTATTTCCCATGTATATTAAACAAAAAAAGAAGGCTAGAATTCAATATACAGTACCCATTCAGAGTGTAATTGAATCAATGGTATTAACTGTAGAGATTAATTTAGCCACTATAGGATTATGGAGAAAAACATATTTAGCAGAAGCAATAAAATGGCAATTTAACATATTAAAGGGCAACTAGCAGTTTGACATAAATAAAATGGAGACAAAAGCAGACCCCAGCAGAAAGTGGAAATTGTTAAGTAAACTGTCTAGTTAAACAAGACTATTGCTATGCAACAACAGTATATATTGCCAACTTAGAGCTCAGTTGAAGTTGTCACAGTATATATGTCAGGTCTAAAAAGAATGTTATAATTTGCAAATTCATCACAGTGTTTTTAAGTAATTTTACAGAAAAGTGATGGAGTAAGAGTGGATAACACCCAGAGAAGGGTAAGTGTTCACCATCTTTCAGTGGAAGTAGATGCCACAGGATCGTTAGCTTAGACCATGAGTGTTTTCTAAGTATGTTTCATTGCTTGTTGCAGTGATTTCTGTTTAGGACACATAGGACAAAGATCACTTACTCTGGATGACTCTTTAGCAGTGCATTTCTAAAACAAAAAACTAAAAAACAAAAACAAAAACAAACAAACAAACAAAAAAAAAAAAAAAAAGAAAAAAGAAAATGAGTGAAGGATTCTGTCTCCAATTTCCCAATCCATTCTTGGTACCTAGATAAGTGGAGCCACAGCTGAACACTCACTATGTACTTCACATTAGATGCTTCTTTGTACAGTATTTTCTAGACAAAAAAGACAAAACACAGGAATGTAACTGTACGGATTGGGTCTGATGAGCTCCTAGTCAGGATGGGGTAGTGAACTGCTCCCATGACTATGCACCCAGGATGGCTGGCACACACCGCTTGCTGCCTTTGCTTTGTCTTGAACTAGGAATTCCCTCACTGTAAATATCAAGTGGAAAGTTTAAAAAAAAAAGGTGCTATACTCTCACTGTGTTA
The DNA here is from genome assembly GCA_024605025.1 of Megaceryle maxima. NCBI lineage: Eukaryota > Metazoa > Chordata > Aves > Coraciiformes > Cerylidae > Megaceryle > Megaceryle maxima. The sequence continues at coordinate 43,083 of JANHGN010017266.1, forward strand.
ATAGGAAGCATTACTCAGTGGTACTTGCTAAGGGATTTAGTGCTATTAAATTAGGTCTAAAACTAGCTTGGGGATAATCTGATAAAGTTAAATTCACTCGATTTATAAACATTTGCATGTTATTTATTCATATCATTTACATGTGTTTGCCCTGATAACACAAGCCTATGTGAAACAGCTGTCAGCAGCCACCAGAATCTGCTTGTTCACTGCTTTTTGCTGGAAGCCAAAAACAACTGCCCAGGCTTTATGAATACATGCAGTTCATTTATCCCAATTAGAAACTAATTTCAGGCAAGTGCCACTAACCAAGAACAATGTGAGACAGAACAAGAGAAATGATCTACAGCCGTGCAGTAAAAGAAAGAAATAACAACTATTGAGAAATCCCATGGAAAGTGGCTTCTTTTTGCCATGTTCTAGATTAATGTGTCTTTCTGATACTGAGGTCTCTATTACCTGTGCAGACACATCAGGCTGCAATTTTGAATTGTGTTTAGATGTTTGTCTCTGAGTTTGCAAAACTCAGGTGAGAATCTTGCATGAAAATATTTTTGTCTCTAGCTGCAGTCATAAATACTGCAGGTATAGTCTTCTTCACAGCCTGCTGGCATGCCTGCCTTCAGCATTTGGCCAGCAAGTCTAAGTGCTAAAACACTTAAAAGTTTCTGAATTGCATAATGTTTCCTTCCAGTTTGGCTTGAGGTTTCAGGAAGGCTCTTCCTCTCTTGATGGTTGCTGCTCATCTCTAAGCTACACTTAAGTACCTGCTCCATAGTTTTACCATCTGCAATTTCATTTTTATTGATTCTTTTTTATGCTCATCATAGTTTTTCATACATGCATGTCTTAACTTGTGCACTACACTGAAAAGGCCAAGGTCATCCAGCCACTTGTGCAGAAATGTAAACAAAGCAAATGATGAAGCACAGCTTTGATAGCTACCACCATTCTATCAACATGTGCACTGCCCTGTCACGTCAGCATGTGTTCTACGTGATTTGCCCTTGGCTTAATTTTTATTTGTTTACAATTTTGCATGAACTGCTAGCAGCAGCAGTGTAGGATTATGGTATGTCTCATGAAAATAGAGCAAAAGACTCAATTTCACAGAATTTTAAAAATAACTAAAATCAGCCATTAATTAATTTTAATTGAAATGAGTTGCCCTTTCAGGAACAAGGTGTCACCCGTGTGCATTGTAATGGAAGTGTCTGACACTTAAGGTTTCATTACAACACACACCTTAGTCTGGCTAGGTTATTTGGGGTATAATTTAGAGTAACAGTACTTTTATTAATGATAAAAATATGTAGCAAAAGGGTATTGAAAAGATAGTAAAATCCCTAATTTGTATATGGTTTGACTTACTCTCCAAGTGAAACTGTTTATTTGTCAGCCACTTCACTATAGGATAAACAGGGCAGTCTAACCTGGAAAAGATGCTTAAGTATAATAAATGTGAGTACAGCTCTCATTATATTAAAAATAACACACTAAAAAATGATGACATGCCATACCATGACGCCATAAACTAAGTAAATAAAATCAAAGAATATTAAAATAAAAAAAAAAAATCTTTTTTTTCAGATTGTTTTGGAATCCTGTTTTGCAGAACATTTGCTATTCTTCTGATTTGAAACAAAAAATAATCAAGATCCCAAAACCCATTAAAGTTTCATTTCCAAGACTCAATCATGTCCAATGATAAAGTGTACAAATCTTGTTAGAAAAAATGATTATCTTTGTGTAAAACAAACACATTTTGAATAAATTTTTGTTATCTTTTCAGTGCAAAAAATTGAGACAAATAAGATAATAACAGCCAAGGTAGCTAATGCTGTATCATCAACAAAGGGAGATTAAACTGTTGGCATGAGACCTTCAAATGAGTGTCCTTCTTCACAAGCACAGTTTGACTTTCAAATGATACGGACTAAGCAGATGCTACAGATCACTGCACTTGCTTGTCAATGTTACCTGCAATGCTTAACAATTACTTTTGAGACTTAAATTTGCTGGAAGAGATAATTATGTACAATAAAACGTAGGAATCCTTGTCTGAATAAAGGTACAATTGAAATACTTTTCTAGGTACTGAGGCTCAAGTTTCATGCAGGGGTGTCCTTCCTTCCTTCCTTCCTTCCTTCCTTCCTTCCTTCCTTCCTTCCTTCCTTCCTTCCTTCCTTCCTTCCTTCC
>JANHGN010017267.1:0-12355 GCA_024605025.1 Megaceryle maxima
TGTGTGTGGTTTGGCTACCAAACAGAAAAAAAAAAAAAAAAAAAAGAAAGAATTATTCACCCAGCTCTAGTGCCAACAAGTATGTCAATTAGTGTTAAGTATTGTAGTTTTTTTATTCAGCCATATGTCCACTTTGGCTAGGATTGAGGCCAGCTGCTAATTTTATACAAGATATAAACAGCTGCTGGGTAGCAAATCTTGATATTTGCTTGCCTAAGATTAAAACTACACATTAACAAGCAAAATTCTTTCTTCAGTCATTGTTGCAGGTCAATAATGTTTACTGTAATGACCTTTGTAGATATGCTTTCATGAGTGTTTTTCTTTTCACTTCCTTCTACATGGGTCTCAAAAGAGGTAAATATCCACAGGCATGTACCTGAGAAAAAGGGTTTTTTTCTAAGACTCTTCACAAGCAACTTCCTGGACCTTTCTGGTTCCAGATGGAATATGAAGACACTCAGATGCCTTGAACAGATCTTCATATATGCTGGTGGTTTTCCAGAAGATAGACCTGGAAGCAGAGGAGTTCTTAAGTGGATGCAGTATGGAGAAATATTAAGCCATTAGGAAGACCAATTCGCTTCTAAGCCACCTGCTTAGTGATCTTGTACAAACATTGCCCCATGAAGGCTGTGGTATGCACATAAATTGTTGTCTTGACAAACCCATAATAAATCTATTTATGCTTGTTTATGTAGACTGTTAAATCTTAAAAGTCTACTTGCTTTTAGAGCAGGACTATCCTGGGGCTATTTTCCCACTCTCTGTGTTTAAAAGCATCTTGTAAAAGACTCACATTTCAGCAGAAAGTTTATTGTTCAAACTTCCAGAAGTAACTAGAGATATAATGGTGTTTTACTTGCATGTCTCTTAACTGATTATTTTTTTTTTTTTAGTTTTTTGTTTTTGTTTTTGTTTTTGTTTTTAACAAACAAAGGTACTCTGGTCCAGAGCTGTCATTTTTAGGACTACATTGATGTGCTAATTTCTTATAAATATATACTTGGTTCTTATCTCTGTGAGGAATATATAGAATGATAACCTGAATGTATTTCACCATATGCTCAGCCTCATGCAAAAGTCAGATCAACTGCCTTTTTCTAAATTACTTCCTCTCTTGATATATGGACCTTATTTATAGCCTCCCTTTGTGTAACCATAACGTCATCACATAGGGCTTAGGTTCTGAAAACCGTGGCAATTGCCTGAAAATTGATTTGATGTCTTTTGCCCATCCCTCCCTCAGGTCCCTCAAGACATTTTAATATGAGCCATGACATTATGATGGATGAAATCTGGCATTTTACTGTAGCAATGCTACTCCCATGTGGAAAATAACAGCTTGTTCAAAGCCCATCTTCCAGCCAGATTTAGGATACACACTAAGCCACATCTTCAATCTCTCTCTTCTCTATACTCTTTCACAGCATCTTTTGCAAACAGCTTCATTTCATATATCAACCTGTCTCAACACCCAATTCTTGCTAAACTTTACCCCTCTGTGAAGTTAGCTTGAAGCACACAACTACAGTTACATCCTTACCCTCCCAAAACTCTCCCATACAAGCAATATATGCAGCTACTTCACTAATAATTTTGCTAACAGAAAGAGAATCTAGTTAATATGTGGAATTTCTTGTAAATCATCTCTGACAATACCAAGCTCCTGATGATACATGCACATGATACTGGCACAAATCTATTCTGTCTTTGCTGTTGAATGACCTGAACCAGATAAATGGAAGCTACCTGAAAATGAAGCAAGTGGTATTTAAAGGTTTTGCTCCAATCTTTATGAAAAAGCTGTCCCAGATGGGTGGTAAAACACCCAGTGTTGACTGACTATCAGATATCTTCCTGTGCCGGTATCTGAAACACTTTCACTCCCCACAGCCACTTGGGGTAAAAGAAAGTTCACTCAAATGTTTTCACACCAAGCAGTTCAACTGAAGCAATGAGGCTGTTCTTACAGATGTTTGCGTGCTTAATTTACCCAGATGAAGTCCAGGCAAAGCAAAGAGTATTTTGATTTCTTGCGTTCTGAGGAAAAGTGAGCTTGTTTTATGTATTTAGTACCTTTATTTATATCTTTTTTAGCTTTTCATCTGGGAAATCCTATTCTGTCATCAACAGTTGCAGTTGCTTATTTTGTTCGTAAATAAAGGTATAGTCACACTGAATGGTGTTTTTCTCATTATTAAGCCTGAGATTTCTAAAAATCTGAAGTGGCCATTCATTTTTGCTGACCACAATGGATGGTCCATCTGATATTTCAGAGGTTAAGATGAACTCTGAAGTTTCTTCACTGGCAATCATGGGATTGTAGTGTGACTAGTTTGGATGAAAAGTAAGACAGGGGCAAGGAGCAATATAAACCAGAGCTGCCTTTCAATACCAGCTCAGGAATGGGCCTCAGCATGACACAGTGTAGCAGGTGCTACAACACAAGAATATCCTAAGAAGTGTCCATTGTACTTTATGCAGCTTGCAGCGATTTGAACTGTTCACAGTCATTGATGTTTATTAGGGAAAGCTGTTACCTTTTCTTTTATTTAACTAGGAAAGGCAGTTCATTGCAAAGCTATTAGCATTGCATTTTAAAGTATTGATGCATAAAAGATGCTGGTAAATATCAAGGAAGTTTCAGAAAGATTTCTATGTAGATTTGGTGCTTGGGGTGCCATGGGACGTTAGCACCTAAAATATTAGGACCCACCTTCTCTCCACATAGGTGGTCTTTAAAGGCAAAATGTATTGTGTCAGGGCTCCAACAGCAATAATAGCCCTTCCCACTCCTGTCTCTCCCCACCCCTGTCCTTGGTCCGTCACCAGAGGCCATCAGACCCTGCCCCAGTGATGCTGTTGGATGTCATCTCCAGCTCTATGACACTCCTGACCTGTACACCAAATTGCTGGTTTCATTTCACTGCCAACAAGAAAAGATCCATATTCCCTGCCTTGTGTATACATCCAGAACCTTATGCTGCAGAAAATGGGGAAAAACAAACATACAGAGTGTCTGAGGACTCAGGGTCTGTGAAGCACCTTAATTGTGAAGATCAAAATTGTCCCCATGTTTCCATTTGTGTTGTACATTGCATTCTGAGTCAGAGACTTCCCAAAACAGTCTTTCTGAACCCCAAACACTTATATATAGCTTTAAAGTGCAAATAAATATGTATGTGAAGCAGCTCTTTATGCTTTTAGCACCAGAAAAACAGGCTTCTCTTTTGTAATGTATATACGCCACATGACCAAGTAGTTCAACATTATATGTTACCTTAACAGACAATATATAGTCTCTGTATAGTTCATAGAACATTGCTGAAGTATTTGCTGATGGCTGATTTGACAAAAAATTAATGTCTGAAAGATTTTTGCCATGTATTTCAGTCCACTTTGTGCTTTTCTCTGCCGTCCTTCATCCTGTGTTTGGATTTGGCTTTGCTATTTCATCCTGATCTTTTTTTATTTTTTTATGACTACCTTCTTCAAATTCCTTTGACAACCTGAGAAAGTCTTGCAGCTGAACGCAGTATTAATTATATTTCAAAGCAAACCTTTTATTCATTTGGGGACAATCTGTGAAACAGAAATCTGTGACTGAAGCTGCTGCCAAGCCAATTACTGCAAAATAACTCAAATATGTCTTGACAGATTGCAATTTTTCCTATTGTTAGATTGTTTATTTTTTAGATCAAAAAGTTATTTTCACTTAAATTAGACCTGCATTTAAATATTCCATAAATTTTGCACATATATATAGGTATATATAGACAGTATACAGCGAATTGTATGAGGCAAACAAATTCCATTCTGCTAACAATGGATATTATTAATCTATTTCCACTTCTCTTTTAGAAATCATCTTCAAATATACTTTAAGTATTATAGATTCATAAATTCTGTGACAAAAAAAAAAAAGGAAAATTACAGTCTAACATCTTCCATAAGCACAGGAAAACAAAAAGAGCTTCTTGGTCAGTGATTTTTTGTATCAAACCACTCTTTTAAAATATATAGAATGTGATTTACTGTCTTACAGAGGTGGAAAATCAATTGTGTTCCTTGATAAGATTTTCTGGCTGTTTAGGATCTATTGTTGTCAAAGGGAAATTGCTACTGTATTTACTTACCTAATTTCCTAATCTAAAAAAAAAAAAAAAAAGAAAAAAGAAGAAGGAGAAAAGAAACAAAATCCTTCCAGATCAGACTGTACATCTTTGTTGAAATGTGACAATTTCTATGGATGCCAATGGAACTAACACTTCATACAGTGCTTAGTGTAAGCAAAGTTGATACAACATGCTTTATGAATTTGCTCAGTTTCAACCTATCTGATGAATATTTTATACAAATATATGACAACCTATTGATTGCTCATGACATATTTGCTGCCACAGTTATTCTATTCATAAATATCCAATTGCAAAGCAAAGTAGAAGAGTTAAGTCACACTGTTATTTTTATTTCCAGAAAAAAATAAATCTTCTGCAGTGTAAATAGACATGGACACACACATCCACACACACACATCTTTGGTCTCTCTGATGCTAAACATGAATTTGCATTATTACTTGTAAGACTATTTCTTTACACTAAAATTTGTCCTCCACAAAGTCATTAGTCAGACTAACATTTTCCAGGGAGATCTTAGAACAGCCTTCCATCACTTAAAGGAGGCCTACAGTAAAAATGGAGAGAGACTCTGTGGTGGAGTGTAGTGATAGGACAAAGGATTACATTTTAAACTGAAAGAAGGTAGATTTAGATTAGATATTAGGAAGAAATTAATTACTGTGTGGGTTGTGAGGCACTGAAACAGGTTACCCAGAAAGTTGTGGATGTCCCATCCCTGAAAGTATTCAAGGTCAAGTCGGATGGGGTTTTGAGCAACCTGATGGAGAAACAGATGGCCCCACCCATGACAGTGTGGTTGGAACTAGATGATATTTAAGGTCCTTTCCAAGCCAAACCTTTCTATGATTGTTGACTTTACACAGTATTGTCTGAATTACAGAATCACAGAATTATTGAGTCTGGAAAAGACCTCTGAAATCATCGAGTCCAGCCTATTACCTAACACCACAACATCAGCTAAATCATGCCACTAAGTGCAGCATCCAAGTTTTTTAAACACCTCCAGGGATGGTGACTCCACCACTTCCCTAGACAGTCCAGTTCTCTTCATTCTTTCTACTTGCAGCTTTGTCTGTATTTTTGGACTTGTTGCTGCTGCTAAACTCATTCAGCTCTTAACAAGCTCAAGAACTTCTGGTCAGTAGAGCAGAAAACAAATAGATTACCACTCCAAATAATCACCACGATTAAGTTTTTGTCTGTGTTTATTGATTATTGAACATATACACGTGTTAACTGCATATGGACCTTCCTAAAATATAAAGCTTTCCACAGGAGACCTGAAATTCCCTGACAAGTATTAATGGAAGAATTTGGACATAATTCTCTTTAGCCAACCTACAAAACCCAAAGAATGTGGATTTTGGCTTATTTTGTATTCTAGCAAAGAATTAAACATTATTCCAGCTCCTGTATAAATTCTTTTATTGCTGAAGGCAAAAGTTTCAGAAATGGTGGACACCCCTAAATACCTCTGACTTCACTGGATCCAGAGCTGAAAATTTCATCTCTGTGTCTCTGCAGAGTCAAAATGGATGTGACAATTGGTTCTGCCAGTAATCTCAAAAAGAATTGTGCTTTAAATAATTTTCTCTATTGGAAAAACTTACAGTACTCCTTTGTTAAACAGAGAGAAGGAAGAATGAGCAGTAAAGATGAAATAACAGTGAGTAATAAAGAGGCTTCTACAGTCTCCAACTATATGTTTTCTCATTTTATTGTTTTTCATTAACTTGGGAAAGCAAAACACCTAAACCACATCTAATCTTGAAGGACTTCAGGTTTTTTTACTTCTGTTCTGAAGATTTTGCCTACCATTGTCAGATGTTTTAGATGCTGATGAATTGACATTTATTTATCTTTGAGCTTCTCTTTTTAAAAACTTATCTTACTGGAGCTGATGACAGCATCATGCTGTCACATCTTTGATGGTAAAACCCCTCTACTGCCAAGTCCAATACCTGAAGAACTTTCTCCAGCAACCTCCATCCTGTTTCATGCAGGAACAATATTTGTTTGTTTGTTTTTCTGTGCTTAGGACAAAGTCTGAATCTACAGAGGTGCTCAACAGGATATGAAGCAGTACCTCGTTTGTACTCACCCTGGAACTGCTGAGTTACAATGAATCTTGTGCAAGGGAGATCCCATAAAAGATCATGGAGGAGTCTATGACTATATTTGTTTACTTTTTGTGGGCTGTGATTACTTCTTTTGACTGGTGAAGAATTGACAGCATCGCATCATTCTGCTACCCCCACTTCCCACTTCAGCCACCTGGCATGTGTTTTCTTTTACACTTTGGATTATTTGTAGTAGGGTGCAGAAAACATAATATGTCTCAATAACTGCATAGGGGCTTAGGTGGGTGGTCTTCAAGACAGTCTATCATTAAAAAAAAAAGTTACATAAAATAATTTCTCATCAGCTCAATCTTGGGCAGAATATTTGGAAAACATGATCCTGAATGTGAGAGAGATTAATTCTTTCCAGATAACTATAAATCAAAAGAAACTGAAGATCTACAAAATGGAGTCAGCTCATCAACAAGTTAACTCTTGTCATATTTAAAGGTAAGTTTGCACTTGTCACGTAGTACAAGAGACTGAGCCACTCAGAGAACTTGCTGTAAAAACTCTTTCAAAGCCATGATTGTTGCATCCCAGCATCTGTGTCCTAAACTTGCCAAGTATAACCTCTGAATGGTCACCAAGCTATTGGCTCCAATACTAAAACATATTGAGGAGGAGTGGAAGAGGGGAAGGCAATCTAGAAATGGGAGAAGCTAATGCCAAGAAAGTGTCACACAGATATATAGGAGCCAATTACCTTTGTAATTGCATTTTACCAACAAAAGCCAACATTGTGTCCAGATTCCTGTAAGCTCTGCTTGCTTCAGTGACAGTTTACAAGTGTAGTTAATGATTTGATGTGAAGATATAAACTCTCATTGAAATGGAGTGACTATATTACATAAAGAAGAAGAAAAAATAAGTCATGATGTAAGAGGAAGTTCCTCAAACATTTGCCAGTTACAAGAAAGTCCTGTTAACCCTCTTTAAATAGCTATGGAGCATCTACCAGTACAAGTCCTTCATTTGCATCTATCTATGGAGCCAGCACTAGCTGGAAATGAAGCTGACCAGAGGTCCCTGTTTCAAAGTGGTTTTATTAATGATATCCCTGATATCCACAGTTCAGTTCAGTCCTCACAAATATAATTCTAACATTCTTATATTATCATGAAAACAAATAATCTAAAATAAAATGCTGCTAGAAATAGTTCAGATCTGTTAGTTTAAACAGCCACTGTCAAATATATAACTTCAAACCTAAATGTCAAGCCCCTAGTTAAAATTTTCATATGCAGTACAAATTGCTAGAACATACAGAGAGATTTGAAGTTATTAAAGACAATAATAACAATAGTAGAAAGAGCAATCATTTCTGATTCTAAAAGCCAAACCCAGGGGCTAAGATTTTCAGTGAACTACAGGTTTGAGTACATTATTCATCTAAGCTACTTATGTGACCTCCATTATCTTGCTACCCAAATAGCTCCATCTTGTCATGTATATATCTTCAAAATAAAGACAGATTTTATTACTATTATCACTATTATTAATCCCTTTAGAGACAGGAACTAGAGTGTAAAAGTCTTAGCAATTTTTCTCAAGGTTATGTTGCAGAAAACAAAATTGAAATAGAATATTAAGGCTGAATTTGTCGCTTCAAATAGAGAGCAGGGCATCTTCTTTTATTCTGAGGTGCCCTCTGACTTCTGGCTGTTCCAGAGTTCAATCTTTCTTCTCTCTCCAGACTCTGCCTTTCTTAGTATCTCAAATGGGCAGTCAGAAAAGGGAGTCACCAAAACCATAAAGCACTTATAAAGTAATTCATCAAGGTTATTTTCTCTGAGGTATGTAAGTTGCCTGATAGTTACACATGGAAGGCAAAAAAGATACTGGGAAATAATGAGTTTAAATAATGAGTTTAAATGATGAATCTGGAATTCTGTCCATATTAAAAGCAATATAAATATTTGTGTCTGGAACTAAGATAACTTAGCAGAAGTAACTGGGAAATATACTTAAAAGGATTTTGATTAAATTATATTAGAGAATTGCCCTGAATATTAAAACTTTCCAAATTTAAAAAGCAATTTCTTCCCCTATTCTGCCAAAAACTCTATAATCACTAGCAGATGAGACAGAACTACTCTATCTGTACCTGTCACACTGCTGGTGTGTTAAAATTGCATACATCAGCTTTTTGAGAGTGAGTCTTTCCTGTTGAATTTCAGGTGTTCTGTGAGACAGGATTTTCTTAGTTTGCTGGATTGACTTTCAGACATTTAATTTCTTGGAAATCAGTTTTAGTGTGTGTACTTACCAAATATGGGGATATACTGGTCAAGTGGCCCTAAAGCTTCTTCCTATTTCTTTTATTATCCTATGTAATGATGTTGCATGAGGGAATTTCTAGTGCATAGAGTTTAATGAAACCAAGTATATGGGGTCTAATACTCAAGGTGCTTAGTTTCTGCCACTCCCATTGGCTTAATATTATCCTGTATTTTATGTTCCACAATTTCATAGGTTTAATAATCTCATCGAGTTCATGTCCAGAAGGTAGCATTAGATCATCTAGTCTAGCTGCTTGCATATCATATCCCATTATGTTTCATATGTGTATCATATCTTAAGTGAAAAGACTCAAGGCAAATTGAATCTTTTCAGTCTTCAGAAGACACATTCTATTATGTGCCACAGGGAGGGAACAGGAGGGAAAATAGGTAACACCTATGTCCAGGTGACTTCGAACACAGAAAATGGATTATCTGATAATTCAGAAAAGAAGGAAAAGAAATCTAAACATGGGAGCTAGTAGTACATGAGGTGGGCCAAACTTTCTGAATCAAAACTGACTAGCTGAAATCTTGAAGCATGAGGATTAATTTTAGCAAGTTACAATCCTTGCATGACTTTTGATTGACAGACCGTAAGTAAACCCTGGACAACCTCACGACTGTGTTGCCCCCAAACAGCAGTAGAAAGGAGGCAGGTACAGCAATGCAAACATTCACCTCTCCTCTACTTGCAAAGCTGTAAAAGGGGCCTAAAGCAACAGATTCCCTATATAAAGCTCCTGGCTAAGTAAAAGCTAAGGATTTTGAATATTGATATTATAATTTAAAGCTACTCAAAAGCTGTGACATCTCGTCTATAAACAGCTGAGGTTCTGTCCTTTGTAGTCAGCTTGAGAAAAGGCTGTTCAAAGAACATTTTGCCATAGCATTTGAAGTTTCAACATAAGCTCTAATTAAAAGTCATAAAAATCCTCTCGCCTATCTGAGGTTTCATTTTCATGGTTCCAGAGGAGTGATTTAGAATAATTTTACTTTATAGACTGTATAATAAATAAAGCCAATCTCAAAATCTCAAAACAAAACCATATGAAGTAAGTAGGTTATAAATCTGGAGAATCTAGTCTGCAAAAGCAATGGAATTTTCATGGCTTTAATATGTGATTAAATTATTTTTAGCTGAAGGACAAAAAATAATCATACAAGACAAATATCAAGCTGCATAAGTAATACACTAAGAAGTGCCCCATTCTAGCTGTATGTCATAAACCACAAAACCTGCAGCCTCTGCTCTTACAGTGGATGACACAAACAGGGGAGAGGTTTGCTAAAATGATTTTCATCCTCAGAAGTTTTAGACCCTCCATCTTTCACTAATAATGTCTGAAACTGTACATGCTGGAAATTATCACTGGAGAGGTATTAACATTGGAGTACTAAGGATAATTTTGAATCTATAAACCTATTCTCAGATAAAAAGGCATCTTCCAATGTGGATTTCATTTAGTGAATGAAGTCTTCCAGGCTTTAATATGAGAGTGATAAAGAATAATAATAATGTGCAGCCATATCTTTAAATCCAATCCATTTAAGTATTCAACAAGCTATTGTCACATGCTAGAAGAGGAAAATTCAACATTTTTCCCTTACCCAATAAAATCAATTGTGGTGTGTTTCTTGCTAACTAGTGTTTCTTTTAAGATATTCTAAACTATCTCTGCAGTACTTTTTTTTCCCTCTATATATCATTTTAATAATTATTTCTACTCTCATATGCACACCTGCAAAACTACATCATTTGAGGAGCTAGACTACTACTCTCTTCTTGCTTTTAAATATTCCTGGCTGAATGCATAGGGAATGTTGGGAGTGCAAAGAACAAAGAAATGCAACCTTACAAAGAATAAAAAACTTATACCTTACATGTGGTATCTCTATTGCCTGCTGTAATTGCACATTGCTCAAGAACTCTGATTTCCAGCAAGACAAGATAATATTTGTGTTAACGCAAGATAATATTGTGTTATTTGTGGACAATAGCTGTGACCAAGGGCACAGACCTGCCCTCTCCGGTCCTGTGTGGGTTATGCAGCTTATGAGCCAAAGACAAACAGGCTAAGTGCAGCTGTTTGGGGAGTGAAGAGGCAGCAGATGGATGGCTGAGCTTGCTAGGACTCCCAGTATAGTTTAACACAGGAATTTTGATATCTCTTATATTTGATGAAAATTTTGCAGATATGCAAGTTTGTTTCAGATGGAGACATTTTTGCAAGGATAATTTTTTTTTATAAACATTCAAATAATTTCCTCCAGTGTTTCTGAAACTTCTTAAAAGTGGGAGGTGGTGTTATCTGTATGAAGGAGAAGGTTCTTGTGAAAAAGCAGGACACACATTCCTGTAAATCACTGAAATCTGTGTGATAATTTGGAATGGAAACAATGAAAATGAGGGTATCCCAGCACTAATTTTACAAGTATTCTAAGACTATTTTCTCTTCATTGCTCCTGTGCAAATGTATCCTCTTATGAAAATAGTTTAGTGGACATGGATCAGAGACTGCAATCATCATGTGCCAACAAACTGAAGGTGGGTGACATATCTAGAAGGATCAAGGACTTACTGTTACTTAAAGTAACATATAGTTTCCAGAAAGGATTCTAATGTTAAATATACTATCATTTGACTCAAGTGCAGAAATATATTTTTTTTAAGTGTCTCAATTTCATGTTATTGTTCTGAATCAGAAAAAAAATGGGCAAGAATTGAAGTTCCAAGTAATGCACACATTTTGTTAGAGGTATCTTTTAAGATTTTAACCTTGACTCATAAATTTACCATTTAAAAATAGCTTAGAAAAGAATACAATGTGCCATATAATCCAAACCAACATATGATGATAAGCAAAATAGCAACAAAAACAATTTGGTCAATCTAAAACAATCTGATATGTTTTAACCAAAAAAAGCAGAAGTGGCATAATGCATGTAGCTCTAAATGTGAAGCCCCAACATTTTACAGGGATAATACATCTACTGGTAACACAAGTTGTACACACAGAACTGCCGGATCTTTTCTTAAAGTCAGAGACTAGATCAATCTTTTCTTAGCTACTCGTTAATGACACATATACTGTGGGTAAATATCACTCACAGTTCAGAGACCTTTGATATTTAGTCTACGCAGCATATGTGGAAACCTGGGGATGAAAACAGGCAATCAGCCTCTGTTAGGAATTGTGGAGATAGAAGCTGAAAGCTTATCAACAAGTAGATACCTGATCTAAGCACAGCTGGGTCTTCCTATGGTGTGTCTAGTTCACATTCTATCCAGCTTCCTTGCTCCAATAGTGATAGACTGAGCATCTGGATTGATCTAAACTAAGCATCTAAGCAGAGTCTAGGGTGGAAATCATCTGAAAAATTGAAATATCTGCACTGTAATGCAGGTGGATAAAGGAAGTGATAGTAAAGATGGTCTAAATTTCTTTCCAGTGGTCTTACAAAGGCATGAAGATGTTTGGATCAGGTATAGTAATTTATACTGCAGATGTCTAAAGTAACAGAAGACATTCCTACTCTTAATCAGCACCTTTAATTTAATATCAACCACCGACTAGACATCATCTGATAATTACTTTATGGTATCCTCTCATACCAGGAAGTCATGAAGGTTTTCACAATTGCTTTAGAAAAACTGTACTTTCCTTGGCCAAAAAATATAACTGAAATGGATTTCAGTTAAATATTCCTCCTAAAATTATTTTTGCATACAAAAACCTACACAAAGATGTGGACTTTCAGGTGAATCTGAAAAAAAAAAAAAAAAAAAAAAAAAAGTGATAAAATAGG
>JANHGN010017267.1:16193-64483 GCA_024605025.1 Megaceryle maxima
AAAATATGCCTTAACACCTTAGGGATTGCAATAATCACCAACCAATTTGCTGAGGAATAGCATAGCAACCGTAACTAGGGAAAATGTCAAAACTCTGAGACATGTAAAAAAGAAAAAAAGGCAGGCAACTGGGGGAAGTTCTAGCTTCTCCTTAGATCTCCAGAAATTATTTAATTCCCACCTCTGGCAGATAAAATAGAGTTAAAATATATTCAATCTAAAAACAATAATTAAAAAAAAAAGTTTTAAAATGTTTTAAATCAGTCACAACATTTTTCAGAAAGTGATGCAAACTTTGCAAGGAGAAAAAGTGAATACACAAATCTTGGTAGGATAATGCAAAAAATATGCTGTTTGTCTTAAATAATACATTCATTTTCTAAATCCTAGGTCTTGTTTTTGCAACTCAGGTCTCCAAAAGAAGACAAAGAACCATTTGTTCCTCATGAATTACTACAAAACTTAATACATGTATTGTTTAAAACAGATATTGGAGAGTGATTTTGTCAAACAACTCATTGTCTGGTGTTTGTCTTTCAGACCTTGCTCAGGAGATAAAGTGAAAAATCTCATCTTTTAGTTTAGAGTCTGTTCTTAAACAAGTATTAAATATATTAAATATACACCATCACAGCATCCTAACGTAGTAAGCAGCCTATATACACACCACAGATACAAAAATTTGAAGCTATGCACCAACTGCTTTATTACATGATCAGTTTGCTTCTGACGTTTTCTTTCTTTTGTCCATGATTTATGCATTTGGCTGCAATACAGACTTTTTTTTCTAAGCAGAGTGTCACCTTCTTCTCAAATCTGACTGCTCACCTGTTCCTCTCCAATCCATCCATAATTCTTAATGATTTTTTTTTCTTTTATTTATTTGATTTGGTTTCATTTTTAAGTGGGCTGGAAAGGTCTCTGTTCCTGATATTTCTTCTTGGCAAACCCATTTCCATTGGCATATAGAAACCTTGCATTATTATTTTCCAAGCAGTAAATAATTAACTATGTAACAAGCTGAGGACAGGAGCTTTTTCTTTAGGCATTAGGATACCCAAAGTAGATGTTTTGTCCCTGCTGCATCATTCCAGAACTAAAAGACTTAAAAACTGTGAACAATTCTTATTTCTCAACTCTGAGAACACTTTTCCCTAATGCTGCTAAAGAAACGTAGATATATTGAAACTGTGTTATGCATTTTCTTCTTAATTCAATTCTTATCTTACAATTATTTGCTTCACTCTTCAATCCATGACTACAGAACTTTGAAACTATATCATTTAGCTGGGTTAAAAATCTCGAGATAAAGGACTCAGGACAGAAAAGATCAGTAGGACTGACTGGGATATTTTAAAGTCTTTCTTTAATTTTTAATGTTCTTCTGGAAACAAAGTCTCTATTAAAAAGAGGAGTAACAAAACAAAACAAACAAATAAATAAAAAGAAGAAAGAAACTGTTGAAAAAACCACATGTGCACAGGTACAAATGTATAAGGAAAAACTCACTTCCTAAAATTTACAGATTTAGACTGTAATTAGTTAAAAAAAATCAGGAAAGAGTCAGAGTTAAAAAGGTGTTTCTCAAGAGAACATATACTAATACAGCAAATGATAGAGTTGAGATAATACCTGTCATGTTCCTTTCTTTTTAATATACCACTTCTCTACTTAAAAATACTATTTCTCCTAATAAACTTTATTAACCTTTGTATCCTCCAAACTCACAGGAGTCATAGTAAGAATTAGTTCAGTTTACTAAAGCTTATCTTTTGTGTGTGACTTTTATAAGTCACAAGGTTTTGTTCAATTCAGGACAGAGAAAACCTGTAAAATACATATTAAAAAACCCAACAGCAACAACAGCAACAAAAACCAACCAACCAAACAAACAAACCACCCAGAAACAAAATGAAACAAAAAACCCCAATCAAATAAACAAACAAGAAAAACAAAACAAAACAAAACCAACCAAACAACCAAACCAAACCCAAAACTAAAACAAAACCAAAAACCAATCAGGCAAAATACAGTTCTCATCAATCTCTAAATGTGACAAAATTTTTATATATCAACATTCATATTAGAGTAGCAAGATTAGTAAGCAAGTAATCTTGCTTTGTTTCATCTGTTCAAGATTATACAAGTTAGAGTGAATTTTTCTTCTTGTTATAGTTCTGATGCATGGATGGTCCTAGGAAGTCAAAAGAGAGCAACTTTGGAACAGACCATGCAGCATATGATCAATCTGGGTAATTCACTGCAACTGGAAATCATTAAGGCAAATTCTGTGACTGCATCTAATAAGAAACTCAATAATTTTACGGACATTAGCACCACAAACTAAGTCTGTAAGGAATGGTAATCAAACATCACACTTCAGGGCATAAACTAATTATGTGTTGCTCCTATCTTATACAAATGGTTAGCTGTCCCCTGAGTTTTCACATCTTTTCCTGAAAAAAGGGAAAACCAAGACCTGAGTGAACCTCCATTGTTGGATGGAGCAATCAAGAAATCCAGCATTGTAAGTGACGAGATAAATGTTGCATTAATGAAGACCTCATTTTCCTCAGTAAGTCCATTATTTAACATATAACATCTTTCCACTGCATCATATTTTTAAGTAATTTAAATGAGAACTGTGTCTGAATGAAATTAAAATACATAAGAAGAGCCAAGGAATAATATTTCAGGGTTGCTGGCTGACAGAAATTTAGCTCCACGAGTGACTCTTTTTCCATTCATTACTCTTGGTAATTAAAATCAGAGATGGTGATCTGACTCTGGCTTTTCAGGATGAAGCTGTTATGACAGTTAACTGGGAAAAGAGAAAGACATGTCAGGATGGATCTCCATCACTATATAGGAACATATATTAGGGGTTGCATCCTATTTTTCCTTCTTAAAAGGCACAGAAAGAACAAAAGAAAGTAGATAGCATTTTGCCTTAATGCTAGGATGCCTCTATTTCATTGTTTGCCTACAGGGCTGCCCTGAATCCTTGATCCCATTCCATCATAATACAAGCAGCAATCACTTTTTCTTCAAAAGACGAAGTGTGGCCACTTACGTGGAAAAAAAAGAAAAAAGAAAAAAGGATATGCCTCTCCTTCTCTCCTAGCTTGGAAGGTCTTCACTAGAAAAAAAAAGAAAAACACCTTTGGGGGAGATTTGCAAGGACACATTTAAGTAGTAGTTATCAGGAGCTGGGAGGGTCTGTGAAAGAAAGGTCAAGTCTATACATATCCTAAGCATTTGCTACTTGCTGTTGCCAGGCAAAGGTTAGCAGGCTAAATGAACCTTATGTGTAACCCCATGTGGTATTTTTTGTGTTCTTATCTGAACTTCTGTCATGCTGAGCAGAGCAGCACACACCTGACATTTTTCCCTTTATGGCCTTTAAGCTACTAAGTCTGATTGGTATAGCATCCTTAGAGAGTGGGAAGATGCGGGGCGGGGGGAGAAGAAGGCACGTGTTAAATCAGGAAAAGGATATCTCCCCTTCATAGGCTGAATGGCTGTTTCCCTCCATCCCTCCCCTCAGTGACTAAAATCAGAGGTGACAGCCTGACCCTGTCTCCAAGATCAGCAATTTGGGTGGATGCCCATGAAAAGAAACAATTGTCTTTGTTAATGAAACATTTAAATCTAAGATTTTAATCACACGTCAGGACACTCAAAGTTAAGGTTGCCACAGCAACACTACAATAAAGCTCTTTACACATAGCAGTTACTGAAATTCACAGTTTAACTAAAAATTGTCTCATTTATCTGACAGTTTTCATCTCCCTAAATTCTGTTCTCTTCTCCACACGCTTTAAATTATTGTTCAAATGAGAAGGACAAGAGCCCTAGTGGCAGAGCCAGGCACTGTGGTGATGCATAGAGGGCCTGAGCTTTGGTTTTGGTGATGGAGGCCAGTACAATGCATGCACAGCTTGCTTTCTAACTGGGCAGGTCTCTAAAATTGCCATGAGTTGTCAGAAACAAAAGATTTCCTGAAGTCCAGGTGGAATAAAGTAAACCAAATTCTACCTTGCTTTCTATTACAATGAAGGATTTTTCATTAATCAGCTTCTAACACAGAAGTAGGGATGTTTAGGGGACACAAAGTGTGGAAATAGGGTGGAGTACTCTGCAGAGAGAAAGGGAGGACAACTTCTAGCATTGTCCAATGGAGATGATGTTAAGTGATAAGTAGGTTCACTGACCAACAGTGACTTAAGTGGACAGATCTGTATAAATAGAAAAATTCCTGCTTGGAAGGTGCCTGTGATTCTTTCCTGTCCTTTGGTGATTTGCTGGTACATTCAACAAGGGCAAGTGTAGAGTCTTGCATCTGGGAAAGAACAATCCCAGGTTATCAGTATAGGTTGGGGACTGATCTGTTGGAAGGCAGAGAAGGGGAAAAGGATCTGGGGGTCCTAATTGATGGGAAGCTGACCATGAGCCAACAATGTGCTCTTGTGGCCAAGAGGGCCAATGCCATTCTGGGGTGTATTAAAAGGGGTGTGGTCTAGAGAGGTTCTCCTGCCCCTCTACTCTGGCTTGGTAAGGCTGCCTGTGGAGTACTGCGTCCAGTTCTGGGCCCCCCAGTTCAAAAGGGACATAGAATTGCTTGAGAAAGTCCAGAGCAGAGCCACAAAGATGATTAAGGGAGTGGAGCATCTCTCTTATGAGGAAAGACTGAGGGAGATGGGGTTCTTTAGCCTGGAGAAAAGGAGACTGAGGGGTGATGTCATCAATGTTTATAAATACATAAAGGGTGACTGCCAGGAGGATGGAGCCAGGCTCTTCTTGGTGATGCCTGATGACAGGACAAAGGGCAATGGGTGGAAGTTGAGGCATAGGAAGTTCCATTTAAACATGAGGAGGAACTTTTTCATTGTGAGGGTGACAGAGCACTGGAGGGTGGGTTGTGGAGTCTCCCTCTCTGGAGATATTCAAAACCCACCTGGATGTGTTCCTGTGTGATCTGGTCTAGGTGATACTGCTCTGGTGGAGGGGTTGGACTGGATGACCTTTTGATGTCCCTTCCAGCCCCTGACATTCTGTGATTCTGTGATTCTGTGTCCTATGCTAGCAACAGTAGGTTACAACCTGACTCAGTCCTGATGTCATTAGAGCAGCCAGACATGGTAAGGGCTGGGCCACTCAACAGCCTTTCAGCATTCATTTTCTCCCTTTTCCCCTTCCATTTTCCAACCTGAGGTCAGACCCTCCTCCTCTGTAGGGAGTATCAACAATGGCAGAGCAGCCCTTTAAAAGACTGCAAGAGGAGATTTGACATGGGCTCATGGGGAAGGAGCCAACAGAAATGAGAAGAGGCAGCCAAAGGTCACTCTGGTCTGCCAGCTGTAAAAACAATCCAAGTGACATGGCAATAAAATCCAGGCTTGGGAGCAATCTCCGCCAGCTCCTAAAGGTGTAGTCGCTTACCCCTCCCCACTCCTGCCTGTTGCCCGCGTGATGCCAGCATGGAAGACGTAAGGCAGACAGCGGGAGGTATAAGGCAGGGAGTAAGGGTTGCACAGAGGGAGAGGAAGCTCTGTCTGGCAAAGGCCAATGATGATGGGGGGGCAGCCACTGCAGGCCATTGAGATTGAGCTTTTTAAGTACATTTCAGCATAGCACGTTTGCTCCTAAGAAATCTAATATCCTTTGGGTCAGTGCAGGCCAACTGTTAGATATAAAGAATTCATAGCACTTGCAATCCCCAGATGAACCATTTTCAATTCTTCATGTTTCTGAAAAAATGTTGTGTCGATCTGTCAACAGTGGCTGTGCTGCATAACGAGGGCCGTCTCTTGCCTTAATGCCAGAGTGTAAATATTGCATTGCAGCAAGCAGCAGTAGATAATGCATAATAATGAGCTGGGTTTGTTATGTGATGTGCTATCCAGAGCCCTTGAAAACAATGCATCAGCTTAAAAAAACAACGAGAGAGAAAGAGAGAGAAATATTTTCTCCAGAAAAAGAAAATAGCCTTTGTGCGGGATGCAGAAGTGAAATACTCGTTTACAGTTCTGAAAAATAGATGATATGGTCAGAAACATGAAGACAAGGATAAAACACCAATTCTGATCTGATGAGCCACTGGAGTCGTTGGTATAAATTCACTTACACACCAGAAGAACTGTAAGCAGAGTTGAATTTTCATGCTGGAGAGATGGATGTTTTTATATAGTCTCCTTGCTCTTATTCAATGGGACAGGAATTCTAGTCTCAGTACATGATTAAACATTATGAAAAGAAATACTGTTTGAGCCAGTAGTAATCGAGTGCTAGTTTCACAATTTTCATAGTTAATTTTTCCAGTTCTCATCAGTAATGCATTTTCCTCTCTCAAAAGGCAAGGTATAGCGCTTTAATGGCTGTCAATCATTTCACATTGTAAGCTACAAGCACTTTAGGAATTACTGAACCAGTGTTTGGCAGAGGCTAACAAAATCACATCAATGCAGTGTAAAGAATTTGATTCATGTATCTTCATCCAAGAATTTTTAAGTGTGGGCCAAAACGAAGGGCAGTTTGCTCTCTCCTTAATGCATAGTATGTTGAAGTGTTTGTGTCAGAAAACAAGCTAATGGCTAATGTTCAAGTTTCTCACTGCCGAAGAGATGTGATGTTTGCAGGTGCTTACATGAATCCCACCTGATTCGTCAGTGCTCTCTTAGAAGTCCCTTGCCTGTACAGCTCTTAGCAACTGAGATGGGACTGAGTACTGACAAGTTGCTGAATATCATCAGTTTTCACCCTAAGCAGTGAGAACTGATGGAGCTCTGCATCTTTCAAGATTCAATTCTGAAGGTGCCAGTAGTTTTATAATTCAATTCACTAAGAAACAGGCAGAAAAACTATTTCATACAGATCAACACACAGACTAGGCAGCAATATCTCTTATTCATAGGAAGGCAAGGATCTAGATGCCAAAGGCTCTGCAATATATATTTTTTCACAGGTTGTCATAATGCTGTTTCCAGGTGTTTATTCCCTTCTGAGGTATACATGAGCATAAGAATTTGTCAGGAAGGCAAATCATCAAAGATTTTCTTAACTAACTTTGTGCTGAAGAAGAAGTTCTGTACTTCCATCCCAGTAAAACCCAGAAAATCCAAGAGTACCTAAATCTTTGAAATCTTTGAACTAAATCTGGGAATTGTCTCATCTAAATTTAACCATCTAAAATTTAGACACCTAGCCTTTACCAAACTTTTGTGTTTCCTCAATAGCACAGAGAGATAAGTATAACAAAGGCAAGGTCTGTCTCTCCCTTTTGACTGTAAAGAGGGTCCAGAAATCTATTCTAGGGCAAGAATTACAAGTCAGCTAATCACACTACAGAATTCTGCTGCACTGTTTTAAACTTTCAGCATAGATTTTATTTTTCTCTCATCACAAATTAAATAAGAATACAATGGAGTGAGAACACCTAGGGATTTACTTAGCATTAGTAATGAAGATGAGCCCCAGGAGTAGATCACACTCACCAGGAATTCAGTGAAGAAAAATAAGTTTGTTTCAGGAAACAATACATTTTGAGCCATGACTTCAGAAATGCAACAACATATATGTAACATTTAATGTGAGCTGCCTTAAATGGATAAAACTAGGGAAGAAATAAATGATGTGTTGTTGGGAATCCTGACAATAGAATCCAGGGACTTCCTGGGCATGTGGATTAATCTTTATCTAGACAAATCAGTAAATATACAGGAGTGATTAAAAAAAAAATCAACCAACCAACCAAAACCAACAAAACCTCACATAACTGAGCATCATATCTCCTTTTTCCTATTTCTCATTCTGAAATAAATTTCTTTGAAGTACTTATACAGGTGGAAAAACTCCTTGAGCTTAGTTTCTATCACTAACCACTACTCTGTAAGAATTTCAAAGAATTATCAGGCTCCCTTTTAAAAATAATTATGTTGATTGTTTAAAGAACTTATAAATTAAGGATAGATTTCTTAAGTTACAAACAGAACATAAGTCAAAACATACAATTTGTAGCTTCTAATATGGATGTTAAATACTAAACTCAGCACAAGTCTGTCCCTCACATCAAACTGTGGAATTGTTTATTTGACTGGGAACTAACTGCTTATTACTATTCTGCCTATTGCTGTTTGTTAGTATGATCTACTACCAGAGACTTCTAATTAGACAACTAATTTTTAATCCACTCAGGCAGTACACCACTGGAGTGTCTGACTTGAATGATGGTATTTTGGAAGAGTTTATACAACACAAGGACGGATGTGTAAGCAGAAGGTAGTAAAATGGAATGTGAAAACTTAACTTAAAATACAGAAAAAAGAACACAGAAGCTCTGGAGTAATTATTCTTCTATTAAGAAGGATTTTCACAAACTTCTACTGTCATTTGAATGAGTCTTTCTCCACTTACATTCTGTGAAAGGGAAATGGGAGTTTTCAGTCTTGGAGGGATATTGAGAAAAAAAAAACCCCACACTAATTCTTTTTAACTTCTTCAGCTGTAAGAGTGTATAATCACTTAAAGATAGAATACCTTTTAGCCAGGAGCAGCAAAGTTAGACCATCACCTCTCTTGTATTCCTGTTTATTTTTTATTATGTGAGTTTTCATCTAACTGAGAACAAACAGTAGATAGAGGTTACATCCTTTCTAGCGCATTCCTTTGAGCTAAACCAGAATAAAGTTCATGCTTCCTCCTCCATCCTAACTTGTACTTAACCAGCTCTCATAATTTACTTACAGTATCAGAAATTAGGTAACATAGCTATTCTGCTAAGCAAGAGGCATTTTGGAAAGAGAAACATTTTTATCCCTGAACACTTTTCAAAAATATTCCTGTAATTAAAACCACTGACAGTCTTCAGACACAATGTGAATATGGAAAATTTTAATTTTACTAAGGGTAAGTAAATATTTTATTATCCATTGATCTTTGCATATAGATCATCTGAAGTACTGAATCATCTCCCTGGAGACTAACTTAAGAGGGTTTTATTTGACAAATAAATAATTTTTTCTTATTCATTGTGACTAAAATAGAGAGATGTCTGATGTCACAAACAGACTTTTAAATTAGCCATAAGCAGTCTTAACTATTTTTGAATGGCCATATATGTGCCTTAATATAATTTTAGTTTTAAATTTAGTGTCAAAGGAATTCTTACATTAAACAGTCTTGTCTGATTTCCAGTGGTCAAAATATAAAGTATTAGTAAATTGGTAACATTTTCAACATGTCAGAAAACTTATTTAGGCATTTAAGTCTGTATTTAAAATACTTTGGATTCTGTCCAGTGACCACTGCTGAGAGTGGAAGACTTACATAAATTCCTTTAAAGGAAAAATAGTCCTTGGAAGTGATAAATATCCATAGAAATTAATGAGTTCTGTTAAAAATAGTGGCAAATGTTCACCTGGGAAACTACACATCATTCAGATGACTTAAGATCAACTTCTATATTAAGACAGAAGACAGTTCACTGCTGGATTCTAAGAAAAATACTAAACCTTTGTGCTCAAAACATAGCCTTACAAGCCAAGAAATCTTCAGTTTTATTATCGTTTCAGTTAATGACTCCCAGGGTGGCCACAGGAGTCTAATACATCTCTCTCTCTCTCTTTGTATATCTGATATTTATTGTAGGATAGTACTATCACAAGAAATAATTAAAATGAAGAATACATTTGCTTTCTCTTGTAAATTTCTAAAAAAAAAAGAAAAGCTTTTTTGTCAAGGACAAAATTGAAAAACAAATAAAAGCAATTGTAAATTATTGCATGTAAGGGATATTTTAACATTTTGTACTTCTCAGAAAAATGCCTATTATGTTTCATTTGAATGATAAAAAAAAATTTAAAAATCAGAATGAACCCTTTTTTGAGAAATACTTTTTAATTACAATTATAAGTTTTCAGTTAATTGAAGTTAGTATTTGAATCCCAGGACCTCTTCTTGCAGATATTTTTTGATTTTCCCCTAATTACTTTGTCACTGCAACATTTGTTTTACTTTTCATTATTGCTCTCCCTCAGAGGAATAAAATAAATATTATCATGCAAATTATCTATTAAAGAAGTATATTTAGCTAATTATAAAACACAGACTAAAAGTGTTTATTATTTGAAAGTTTTGCATGACAATGTTAATTAATATTTAGCATTTGCAGACACAAAAGTTATGGCTGACAGTATGGTAGACATAAAATTAAATGTATTTATAAAATAAGTGAAGAAATTATTGTCCTCAAAATGCTTTCTGTCAGAAAATGCCCAAGTGTATAGCTGATATAACCAGTAATACTAGGTTTGAATTTTTATTTGTAGAACAAGTGAGTACAACTCTGTATCAAACTGCTTTTGTTGTCAATAGACCCAGGAAATGTCATGTGTCTTCCAACCTCTCTAAAAGGAAGGCTAATAGAGAAAGAAAAAGATGTTCCTGTGCTGTCAGAGTGCATCACGCTTCTTTTCCATCCTGTGAAGTGGAACCTGTGTCTTTAGGAGCTCTGATTGTCAGATTGGGCAATTGGGCAATTGCTAGTGGTTTCACAAGGCATTTATATGAATGTCTCCAATGAGCTGTGAGATAGCATGAGTTCATCTGTGGGCTGCTAGACCAATTCCAGGCATCAGTTGAGGTCAGAGGCCTATAAAATATTTAATTTGCCTTTTTCATCTCTAAAATATCAAGGTAAGTAGCTGCACACTCTAGAGAATGAGTACTACTTGGTATCTACTTCTACCATCTGATGAATCTTTTACATTTAGTGTGATTTCCTAACACATAGTATTGTATTAACGGAGTTCAAGAATTTGCCAGGGAACCAGGATCTAGTCTTTCAGATACAGACTTGAATGTTATCAAGGTTTAGGGCTGTGCCATTGACTAGACAAATGACAGATGCTCTCCCCTTTTCAAAGGGGACCCCTTCCCAAAGGGGAAGAGAAAGGGAATAGGGGAGAGAGACTTGTGGATTGGAAAAGAAAAATAAACCAGTTTTAATATATAGTTACATACAAAACTAATGTCAAACCAAACCTACCTGATGGCAATAATGTCACCACCAATGCTGTGGAGCAGGCACTGGAGAAATCCCAGTTTGGACTCAGTGGCAGATGGGAACCAGATTCAGGAGCTGGATTCTGGAACTGGATTCAGGAATGTACAGATTGGGAGCACATATAAGCAGCAGCCTTACTCACACACACAAGGATTCTTGGTAGTTACTCTAATCGTGGAGCATTATCAGCGCTTGAGGCAGACACTGCTTGCAAAAATATTCTGGGAACTACAGAAAGTGCAGTTAGTTATAAAAGACTAAGCTGAAAAGTAAAATCACTGAACAGAATTAGTTCTGTTCTAACTCAAACCAGGACAAATGTAGATCATGTTTTAAGATATGTAAGAAAGGTTCCCAAGGTGAATACTAAAATATATAATGATGCATGGGAAATGTAAAGAAAGCTGCATGCTGATGCAGTCTTCTTATACAGTTCAATATTCAGAAAATTTGTCTCTGCTCCTAAAGGAAGCATGAATTTGAAAAGAAATATAAAACAGTCTTGAGTTAGTTAGTCAATGGGCCTTTGAAATACAATCTTGGACCTTTTTGCTCAGAAGTGCCCAGCCCAGCATTCAGAATTCCTACTGATGTGTCCACAGCTTCTTCAACACAAGGTATCTAAGTAGTGTCAGATATAGTGGAGATGGTATCTGAGTATATTAGGCTGATATCAGTCACAAATGATAGTTTGAAAATCAGGGTGTTTAGACATAGGAGCTTCTGTCAGTGACAAATCCTTTCCTGTTCTCTATCTATAGATTAGGTAGATTCTTAGCTGGCAGTTGTTCTGATTTGAAATTGGTTGTAGGGTTGCTTTGATCTAGAAGCAGTTTTCTAGGAGGTGAGAGCTGGCAGATGGATCTTCTTGTGTTAGCTGAAGTATGGAAAGCATTTCTCCTAAACTGTCAGTTATTGAGACAGGACCAAAGCAGGACAAAACATTCATAGGTGGGTGACTATGACTTAGTCAAAGTGTCTGATAAAATTTGGCAACAAACTGTAGGATTCCCAAGTCCTGTTCTGAGTCCCTGACCACAAAACTCTAGCACTTCTTCAGAAACATGTTTCATGGGTGGATCTAGAGAAAAGCAAACTGGTCAACACAGGAAAAGCAGCACTTAGCAATCTGAGCAAGCCCTGGGTATAATGTAGGGGAAGTAAGGATCTTGCTCAATGACTTAGAATTCACGTATTATAACAACATGATCATTCAACATGGCAAGAAAAAGCTAATTTTTATGGCCAAACAACAGTCCACATAAAAATCTGACATATCAATTTAACATTGTTGTTTGCTTCTGCTCTGGATTTGGGGACTGATGCTGTTTATGCATTTTCAAAAACATCTTGAATTAATATTCAGTGTTTACTAAGCCCGTTGGATTTCCTGATGTAATTTGCATTAGCTCATAGCAGCAGGGGTCTCAGGAGAGCCAGTACCAAAGAATTAAATAGTAAAACAAATGCTTTGATCTGTTAAAAAATAGGGTCTCCTTCACCTTTACTATATGATCATCTGTGAAAAGAAGCAAAAACAAATAAGTCACATCCATTCTTTATTCCATTACTAAATAAAACAATGTAGCTCTTGTTAAGAGAATATTTTAATAGCAGCACATTTGAATACCAGTGATTACTGAGTATTTGACAATTTTCCGTGATGAAATGTTCAGCCTCACCATGCTTTTTACTAAGGGCTTCTGAACCCTTTCAGCTAAGCCAAATATCCAGCAAAGAAAGATGCATTTGTAGAATTAAAAGGTGCTTTGGGACATCTGAGATTCAAACCTATCCCAGAAAGAAGCCTCTTTTGGTAACCTTTTTATAACCTTGGAGAAGTCATTTAACCTGCTTGTGCTTGTTTTCTGTCTAGTAAATGTCTTGTTTGTTTACAGATTAGATTGCTGCAGGAAAGATTGGGAGCTTTTTATATAAATTTGTATCTGTACAGCAGATGTTAGGATGGGCCAATTCGGTCATTAGGGTCTTTTTCTTTTGCAAATAAATTACGAACCTTGACCTAACACTGAAAACTCCAACAGGAAAAAAAAAAATCATTGCATTTTATATAAAATGATTCACATTGCTGTTGTGTGTGTTGCCTCCCATCTGAGAGTAGGCTCAGCATTACAAACCTTACACGGTCAGAGAGAGGTTCCAGAAATCATCACACCATGAAGCTATATTGTAAAGTTCCAGAATAAATGGTTTCTGTGTGGTGCATCAGTGCGAGTTTTCAACATCAGCCTTGAATATCTGCAGATCAGTGAAGTCATATGTCTTCAACTCACCTCATGCACTGAAGTTATTGAAAGCCGTAACCTGATAAGGATAACCTGACAGCTGCCTTGTTGATAAGGCAACAGTTTCTATCATCAGAATGCTGGAGATACCTGACACACCTACTTTTGAATATTTGAATTACATCCTGGCCTAGGTTTTGGACCAAATCTTCACCAAGAAAGCTTTGCAAAATGTCTATAATAATTCATATCTGTCCTGGTTTGACTGAGAACAGAACTAGTTATGCTCATTTCAGCTGTAGTAGTGTGATTTCACAGGCAGTGTCTGTTTCTAGCAGTCAAAACATGTGATGTTTAGAGTTAGTACCAAGGGTTGGTGTGCAGACCAAGCACTGCTGGATCTTGTGTATCACATTGGAGGGTGTAGAAAGAAAAAGGCTGCACCTGCAGGGAGAAGTGGACAGGACAGGTGACTCTAAACTGACCAGTGAGGGATTCCAGCCCATATACATCACATTCGGTATAAAGCTAAGGGATCAGGAGGGTCTTGCTTCTCTTTGCCTGTTTTGCTGGGCCCTGCTCAGCTCACTTTGGGTCCTCTTCCAGTTTCTTCCTCAGAGCACCAAGGAGGTGCCTTCAATCCTGATTTGCGTGTTCCTGAATCCAGTGACAGTATCCAGCCACTGAACACAGTTCCCATCTGCTGCATGGGCCCAGCCTGGGACTCTTCTGGTGCCCACTCCACAGCATCAGTGGTGACAGTGATGTAATTGCCATCAGGAGAGGGGCGTTTTGGGCTTGATACTGGTTTTGTATACATTTGTATATATTCCATTTGTTTTAATTTTCATTAAAGCTTTTCTAGTTTCCTTTTCTAATCACTACATCTCTCTCTCTCCTTTATTCCCCTTCTCTTCCCCTTTGGGGAGGGAGGGTGGTTAACAGAGAGCATTTGTTATAGGTCTAAGGGTCTGTCCTGACCCTGAACTGTGACAGTATCCCTTAATATAATGTTTGGGTAAGCATTCCACATTGTCTGACCACCTTTAAGCAAAACTTTGAAAACTTTTCACTGGACATGCTGATATTAGATGGCATTGCAAAGCAACTGCTTACTTTAATGAAAATAAGCTCTTTTTAGAGTAAACGCATTTTGCATTCATGAGATAATAGTTTAACAGTGATGCACAAGTTAGGTGAATAATAAAAGATATTGTCAAATGCATTTAAAAATACTGAGGAATTCATCAAATAAATTATTCAATCAATGTTACAGTACCTATCTTTGTAGGTATTCCAACCACCAGAGGTATCTGACAGAATCTAGGGTAACCACAGTTTTTATTGTTAAATTATTAATGATGCTTTCATGCCTGAGGCCTTATGGAATACTGCATAGCATCTTTTATCTAAGGATCTCATCATGATTCACAAAGATTAAGCATCAAAACATCCCTATGAAGAAACTAGGCTGTACAGTATAGATGTACTGTACTGAATTGTATACAACTATAAATATAAACACAGCGCTTACTCAAATGAACCTGAATTTTTACTCCTTGTGCTTCTCAGTACTTGTAATTTGTGGAGGAACCTCTAGGAAAAGAAGGATGAGAGAAAAAAAAAGAAGTCTCAAAATCGCTGAGTCCAAATAATTTTAAATTTCCTGTTTCATCACCAGTCATCTTTTCTCTGGGACCTGAGGAATTCAGCAACAGCTCTCCTTTTCCAGTATTGTACCAAGCTGGAAAACCATTGAAGGACCTCTTCTCAGACAGCATTGTTGTAGGTGTTTAAACATATGAACAGTGCCTTTGATCTAAGTTTCTAGATAGATGGGAAACCTGTGCTATGTTTTAATACACGTAGTTTTCGATGACTAGGTCAGTGGTATCAGAAACTTACAGCACAATTCATATGAGTTTTATGATTGTTCCTTAATGTCTATTAAAATTAAGAGTTAATATATCCCAGAGTGGAGCTTAACAGACATATTTAGTTTATAGTAATGAGCATGGCCCTCTTACTGCTTAGAAAGGAATGAAATAGTCCATTTTCTCAAGTGCTCAGTAAACTTTTGGCAACTTCTGGGAACACCCAGAATGCCCCTCCTGGTGACTGTAGTGAGACCTTCTGGTTTGAAAACAAGCATATGCCCATTTTACTAAAGGCTTACAGTAAGGCAGAGATCTTAAATGACTTGTCTGAACTATTAGAAGTCTGTAGTCAAAATATTCCAAATAATATGTTTCAACTACTAGGTCGATTTGCTTTTTTCCTTTCTTTTTCTGTTGAAAATATCACCACCCTACCAACACTGTCTGAGCAGACCTAGGGAAGCAGACCATCAGTTTTAAACACATGTATTCCAGGCTCACTAACATTTTGCCCTCAGCTTTTTCTCTTATATGACAAGCATGATCAAAAATACAGAAAGCAAGTAAAACAATGCCCACAAAATCTCACTACACAGCCTTATGGAAAAGAACTTATCCAAACACAACAGGAAAGCAATGCATGAAGCATGCTGCTTTTGAACACAGGTTTCATTTCTGGTCTGGACAGTCAAGTTGGGAATTGCATCTGTGATAATAATGGCATCAGGCAGAGTGAAGCTATTTTTAAAAGAACTGCCTGAAGGCCAAAGGGTAGCCCCCAAGGGGAAAAATAATCAGCTCAGCCTTTTTTACGTTTAAGTTTACAGCACTGTCAGGGTGTGATAGCACTGGCCAGAATTTATTTAACATAAGCAGAGAGAAGTAAAAAATAAATACAAGGGAAAGATAAGTATGCATGAGACAGACAAACATCCCTGATTCTAGAGTTAACCTTTGCATGGTTGAACCAAAGCCAACATAAAAGAGATGGATGCAAAACTCATCTCCCTTGCACATCGGCAGCATCAGCTCCAAAGAGAAATGTTCCTATGAAGATTTCAGTTTAAATATCAAAAGGATACAAGGAAGAACCTGCTGCTTATTTTATTAACTGACAACACAGTCTACCAAAATCTTTTATTTTGAAAATAAAATTAAATTAAATAATAAATAAAAAAAAAAGCAGGAGTTATCTCATACAGCTTTTAACTGCCATGTCTGAGATAACTAGTCAGACAATTATTGTAGTCAAAAGAGAGAAATAGGCAAATAGTCATTCATAGGTTCATGGGATTAAAGGGTATTTTGGGTTCGAAGGGACCTCAGAAGGTCCTCCTGTCCAATCTCCTGCTCAGAGCATTTCTAGGAAGCTTAGAGACTTACCCTAAAGTGATGGCCTAAAAGGGTCCAAAAGATTAAGGTACATTGCATCATTCCCAGAGAGACAGGAAAACTGGATCCAGTGTGGATGTCTGCATCATGGACATCTAAATAAGGCAAAATGAATCTCACTTCCAAGGCCTAGTTACATGGTGTTTTTGCAGATGCAGAGGTCAGAACAGGAAGAAGTAGGAGTTCTGCAGAAATAACTTGGCATGTCTGTAGGTAAAGGAATGCAGTACAGAGCTGCAGGACATTGTAGGCAAAGGAAGAATTGTTCCACATGAAATTTGGTAAGTGCAAAGAGACATAGGGAGTTCTCCTAATTTTGAAATGCACCATCCTGGACTTTCTATTAAAACAAAGCAGATCCCAAAACCATTAACATGGGTTCTAACAAATACTTACACTTTGGTGCCTTATGCTTTAAAGTTTGATTTGAAACACTTACAAACCTGACTAGATTACAGCTGTGATTTTTAAAAGATAGGTGGGAATCCTGAATGCAGTCCCAATGACAATCTAATGTGACAATAAAGCAATTTCTGTTTGTAACTAGTCTATTAAGATGGCATGCTTAATATAAAATTCTAGTCCTTTTACCACTGAGCTACTTTATTGTCACAGCTTGGGATTTTTCACTGGTTGACTACTACAAAGAAAAAAATAGACTACATGAAACATTGAGAACTAGCTTATATTTGCTTCCAAAATCTTTTCTACAACTACTAAATAATATTGACTGCAGACCCATAATTACTTTCCTCTGAACTTACTAGTCAAACTAGATTTAACATACTGATGATATTTTACAGGAATTGGTCTAGAAAGGGGAATGGGGACAGAGCAGACTCTTGATGTTAAATGTTGAAACTTGTTTCTTCTATTGCATTTGAAATGTCTGCATGCACTGGCACAGGTCACTAAAGAAATTTTGTCATTTAAATAGTTAAAAGAAAATGAATGAACATGCCTTCAAAGACTTGTGAAGGTAGGAAGCCAAATGCAAGTTCCCAAGCACTCACTGCCAGGACAACAAATAGTACATCATTTCTTAGCCAATTAATATCTACTTAGAAGCTTATGCCCTGGTGTGCACATGTAACTCTATTTAATGTTAATGAAAGTTATGTGCATGCTTCAGAGAAGGCTAGATTTCTTAAAAGGAGTTGTTCAAATTGCTTCCCACAGATACAGGTCAAAGATTAATCATTCAATTTGGCTTTCTCTGCATTACCAAAAAAAAAAAAAAAAAAAAAAAGAGTAGACATTAACAACAATATACAGTGCTTAACTGCAAAAGCTGCAGTTCCAAGTATTATCCCTACTATATTTTTTAGTCAACTGTTCAGGCCATCAATGTCATTTCTTTTCCCAAGTAAAAGGAAGAAGTGACATTACTGTGATGAGATGTTGAGGTCACTTGCACGAGTGTAAAGAGGTTTCAGAATCTGGAGATTAATTTGTAATTATACATGATTTTGATTCCTGTACTGGTTAAGTAAATAGAAAAAAGTGAAACTGCAACAGAGGGTATAAAAACTTCAATGATGCATAAGCAGTAAGAGATTAGTTCTGTTTTGCCAGATCTGAGTAGTTCTACTAGGCATATACAGAGTTAAATGAACCAATATAGTGCTTACAATTGGACGTCAATGGCCTATTCACCACAATAGACACAAACGTAAACCCATCAAAGCATTCTTCGTTAGATTTTATTTTCATTCATATATCTAAATCTTATTTTCTGCACTCTGGTGTAACCACTAACTGTACCTGAGTGGGCAGGAACAGAGGACTTTGTTGACCTTTGTCTCATGTAGTCATTTATCTTTGGACTTGATTTTGAAATGATGCCTAATAAAACCTGTAGCTAACCTAGGCAGTTGTATTTCTACTTTTAGTAGGAATAAAGCAAAATGCAATGAAGGGAAAACACAAGTTATCAACTGTATTCTAATGAAAGCACCTTATTTTGGTCATAGAAACATAGAAATGTCTGGGTTGGAAGGGACGTCTAGAGGTCATCTAGTCCAACCCCCCTGCTGAGACCAAGGACATCCTCAACTACAGCTGGTTGCTCAGAGCTCTGTCAAGCCCCACCTTGATTGTCTGTAGGGATGGGGCCTGGTCAGACAAATTGTACTTTGAAATTATTATGTTGACGATGAGGAAAGTCTAGATAGATAGTTCAAATGACAGGGACACATACAGCCTTCACTTAGGATTTGATTTAGTTGCCTAAACCCAGGCATTTAATGTCATTTGAAATGCCCTGTGATATCCGGAACATCTGTGCAGGCCTGAAATAAGTAATTCAAGATGCATGGCAGAGCCATACCTCTGCAGAAGGGCAGATGATTGTCAGATCCTAGGAAATCTGAAATGGTGTCACATATCTATGTTTAGGTAACCAAGTAGAACCCTCAAACACCCTCATTTTGGAGTATGCGTAGCCATGTACATGACAGCTGTAAGTCTAAGATCTTTTAAAGTAATTAGAAATGTGTGGCTTGACTTTATTCACACATGGGCACATAGTGATGTTTGAAATGCCCTAGATTATTCTGGTCTATCTCCATCTACTGGTCCAGAAGGAACTGGATATTCTGTATGTTCTACAGCATAGCTGCCAAGATCAAACTAATGTTTCGGTCCTTAGTTCATGTCAAATGGCATTAAGAGTTTGGGGTATCTCTGTGATTGGAATCTCTAGTCAATGCACCTAAGGATAGCTTTGGAATCTAATACTATCTGTCAACCTATAATTGGTAACTTACGACAAACTAAACCGAAACCAAAACCAAACAAAAACCACCCCACCTCAAAAAGATTTAATTGAGCATATTGATTAGAGGTCCATTGACTATAATACCTTTAAATAGCCTATGTAACATGTAGACACCTCAATATACACACCTACATTTGTGTATCTTAGTTAAAATCTTTATCGTCTCACTCAATTTTAATGAAGTGTATCCAGACTGAATACTGTTTGAGATGTCTTAGTTCTTTCTAATGTGTTAGACTGTCCTTCTCCTGGACACCCATACCATGTCCCTCCAAAGACCAACTAGAGATCATTTGTTACTTCTAGATTTTTGTATTCTACTTTTGTCAGTGACTTGCCCATTACAGAAGTTGTGTCAGAACCATGATTATATTATCTGAGGACCCAAATAACAACTGTAAATGAAGACTAACACTGGCTTAGTAACATTAAGAATCCTACAGCACTGTAGGAATGACTCTTCCTTTTATACATGGTCTATAGAACAGTGATAACTTGAATGGATGGGGAGAGGAAAAATGGATGGTTGATTGGCTGATTTTTTTTTTCCCTGAGAGGAGTAATGGTGATATTAACAAATAATTTGTGGGATAGATTTCATAAAAATTTTATGGTAGGATTTAGGAGGTCTTTAACTTCAGAATAGGAATTTGACTGCAGAGGACAGTTAAACGCAACATAGGCATGGGTCTGGGATTATACGAATGATGAGGTAGATTTATACAGCAGGAGGGACTGCAGGCATGGCAGGGAGAGGCAAGAAATGCTGAGGTATGCCCATAATACCTGAAGCATGCTCTCATGTTTGCTTCTGTGTCTGCTGATGTCATATGTCACTTACAGCTGTGAAAGAGTGGAAACAGAAGGAAACCATGCAGCTGCCTCCTCTCAGGACTTTTGGTCCATAATCCAGTTTCTCTAGTCTAATTCTTCCAGTCATGCCTTGTGAGATCTTGTCCCTGCACTCTATTTGAATGGTTGTCTTCTTACACAATCAGCCTGAATCTAAGTAAAACAGTGTGCTAAAACAGTCAAAATTGTTCAGGTGAGCTAAGAGAGGACTGCTAGAGACAATTGACATTTTTGACAAATGATACCTAAATTAAAATGTTTTGTCAGACATCAAGTTTTGAGCTGATAATTCATCCCTTTTTCACAAAAACACACCTATCTGGTGGCCAAATCTTCAAGGACAGAATTTTACCCTATTTTATCTCAATGGAAACCCATATTTGCAATTAGGAAAGATGGGTTTGTTCTTAATGGAAAAGGTAAATGATAGCATAAGAAAAGCAGCTCTAAAAACTACCATACCATCCGAATGGTTTGCTTAAAGTCATCTGATATTTAGATGTAAAGTATTTGTATTCCCATGATCCCATAAAACCTGCATCATATTTCTATGTCTTTACTTTGCTTTTCACTCTTAATGTAAAATTAACTCCAGCTAGACTGCTGAGCTTCTGACTGATACTCTCAAATCAGCTCCAGTTTTGCATTTCAGAATCTCTATCAGCTCTGCAAAACATTGTCTCCTGAGGGAAAGCAAGAGTTGGCATTTTTAAAACCTAGAAGCAAGTATTTGAGTTTGATGAGGCTATAAACTCACTGACTGATGTCCCACGCTCAGCAGGACAACAGATACAAGGAACAAAAGAGTCTCCAAGGAAAAAGTCTGCTCAGTGTCCAGACCCAGTAAATCCTATGCTGCTTCCTGAGGTTGCAAACAAGGCTGCTGATTACAGGCTGCTTTATCCCAGGGTCTTTATCACTCTTCCTGACAGTTTGAGATTATTTATCAGGAAGGTTTAACACTTTAAACGTTTTTGGCAAGTCCTCTTCTTGAAAACACTGCAAGAAAAAGTCGAGGCAGATGGACAACACAGTATTCCACAAGGAGAAACAATTATTTAATAAACCTGATATTTCTCTATATAATATTCAATCGCTGATATTTTTGTAATGAAGTGTTATTTGACAGATTGAAACAACTGCAGGATAACTTAGCATGGCTCTGAAAGCAAGCTTTCAAGCCTCAGGAGGTCAAACTGAATACATCTTTTTAATGGGTAGACATGGAGCAAGGCAATGACCTAAGAGCTGTGAGAAATAAAGAAACATCCTGTCATTGCTGCCTTTCTGATTAACTCCCTGGCTTTCTCCTGTGATTACTGGAGATTTTCCAGTCAAGGAACACCTTCTGCCTGACACCGATACATGCTGCTTATGTGGCATGAAAAAATGTAGGACATTGTCATCTGCTGAGTGTAGAAGAGTAGGGAATGCTTTTCCTTCATATTCATAACACAAGTGTTGCTATAAAGGACTGGATTTATGCTTTTGGACAAATAAAAGGAGTAAAAAATGGAAAACAAAATTTTGCTGTTGATTGCGGTGGTTTAAGAAATTCATTGGAAGAGCAGTTTAATAGAAGAATTTGTATTTTCATACAGTTCTAAAGTTCTTAGTTCTTAGTACCATGGAAAAAAATGAACTCTGTGAGACTTTGGGGATTGCATAGCACTGTAAAATGCTGGAAATGCATCCATGAGTGTTCAATCCCAGGGACTGTAGCTCTCTTCGCCAAAGACACCTGATGCTTTCCAAGTAAAGCAGTAAACAAGTATTAATTAGATTACTAAATTTAGTGGGCTTCTTCACCTATGCTGTGTCACATTAATTTCTTAAAAAGCACTCTTTTAAATAAGCCAAGACTTATTGAGACTGTACAAGAGAGATCACGCCCGGATTGCATTCATGTCACTTGGAGACAGAGTTTGATAAAGAGGGTTTTAATATTCACTTTATTTTGAAATGTAGGTTGGCATCTTTTTAGCAGAGGTGTCAGACAAATGAGATCTTCATGTAATCCCTTTGGGGATTGAGTGCTTGAGGTTTCCTCTGTGACTGTCTGAGTGTGATTTGTTAGAGTAAGGCAGAGATACTCAGACTTTTAGCTTAGGAGGTATGGGGTCAAACACTGGTGTCAGACATCAGAACTGCTGAGCTCACTTAAAGCTCTTGTGCTGGAAACAGTGAAGGTGGCAATCAGCAAAAGTGGTAAAAATACAGCAGGTCTCATTAGGGCAGCTACGATTTACAGCCCTGGATAATTGTCTATTTTGGTTGCATAGCCAGCCCATAGGCTTTCTTGTTTGGCATAGGCTGGATATGGATTAGAAAAGTCCTCTACAAACCTTTTCTGAGCAGTCTAACGTCAGGGGTACAAATATTCCGGGAAAAAAATCCAGGATGAAAGTGTGTTTACTCCTTAGGTACACAGAAACAGAGGCCATAGCCCTCTCTGTCTAGCAACCAGGAGGGAGAAGATAGCTGGCATTGGAGTCATCCAATTTGACACAGCAAATAATCACCCATCTCCTGAAAGGTATGTGCCTTGAGACAGAGGTGATATATAGAATGGAAGAAGATGGACAGACAGATTAAGGCAAATTTTATTTTTTTTTTCTCTCACAGGAGAAGCACTTTCAAAATCTGACTATGCAGATAGAACATTATTTTAGCC
The DNA here is from genome assembly GCA_024605025.1 of Megaceryle maxima. Lineage (NCBI taxonomy): Eukaryota > Metazoa > Chordata > Aves > Coraciiformes > Cerylidae > Megaceryle > Megaceryle maxima. The sequence goes on from JANHGN010017267.1 coordinate 39,076, forward strand.
AGGACTAAAAAACAAAGCTGAGAACATAAGAACAGCCATAAAGAGTGGCAGAAGGACCATATAACCTTGTGAATCCTGTATCTGACAACAACCCACAGCAAATGCTTAGGGAAGAATATAAGCAGAAGCCGAGATGTGGTAATACGTCAACAGAAAATGCAGTTCAGGGACTTCTGGGAGAAAAAGAGGATGTTTTGGTAGCTAATAGACTTTGCTGGAGTTTCCTTCTGTGGATTTGTGCTGTTAGTATTTGAACTTGTGCATGCTCTTTTAACATCTGCAGCACCCAAAAGCATGGAGTTCAGAGATGTGCTTAAAAACTGTACACATTCTGTATAAAAAATGTTCTGTTTCTGTTTTGTATCACTACTTCACAGTGTTACTGAGTGTCTTCTAGCTCTTGTACTGAAGGAGACAAATAACCATCAATCCCTATTTACAGTTAACAGTGAATCCCATGATACTCAAGGTTATGTAGACTTCGATCATAACACATTCAATCATATTTTTTCCTCACTAAAGGATCCTAGTCTGTTTAGATGTTCCTAAGAGAAAACATACATCTTTGATCATCTTTTGTTGATTTTCTCTGGACCCACTTTATTTGTAGTATATTTTATCTGAAAAGGAAAGACAGAATTGTGCTATTCAAGGTATAGACACATGACAGTTTACAAAACTTTCTTCCCTGTCTTCTGTGCTTTTCCTAATAATTGCCAAAATTCAATTTGTTTTTTAACCACTCTTAAACACTGATCAGTTCTTTTTAGATAAGTATTGATAATAGGCTCAGAATCCAATTCCTGATAGTGCACTTCAGTTGATCCTTGTAGATGTAAAGTTGAAGTGTTATTTCTTTGCATTTAGCTTCACTGAACTTAATTTTCATTCATCATTAATTCCTAATTATTCTGTAGTTTTTTATTACCCTGAATAATCTGAATGGCTTAAATAACATAAGTGGCCAACTACCTCCACTGCCATTTGCAATCTTATCCATATGTTGAAAAGAGTCTGTGCTGATGTAGCCTGAATGAGACATTTATAATTCTTTTCTTACCCATTATGAAAGAACAAAACATGCAAAACACAGCTTTTTGTAAAGAAGCTCTTCACATTTCTTATAACAAAATGAGGTAGATTTGTTTTGCAAACTCTGTGACATACTAGGAAAACTCTACTAATATTTGAAGGTCTGACTGATTCCTTTTGCTATCAAATAGGTTTAGGTTTCTTTTAAGTTATCCAAACTGGGCTATTACCAAAGTTATTTATAGAGCAATTGTCCTAGCAAGGAAGCAATGTTAGTTTGTGAACAAGACTTCTTACCTCACTGATGTCCATATCAGGTCATTCTATAGAAAAAATTTAGTCTGTTAAGATAACAGGAAGAGTGCAATTAGAGGTAATTAGCCCAGCAGGAGAGTCATTGCCACAAAGGTGTCTGGGAAGTTGGCAATCTGAGAAAGGTCAAGATAGTCACTCAAAATGGATATATAATTTGCCTGTTTAGATCACCAGCTCTTCTGGGCTCACAGGAAGTCAAGTACAATGACCTCTTTTTGGGCCTTAGAGTGCTGGAGTAAAAAATGCAAACATATTTAATGATAAATATAATGACAAAGGTGACCTCCAGTGGGGAATTTGAGCTAGGTGAGGAGGATATTTTCTTTCAGGGGCCATGAACTTAGTGTAGACATATTAGACTAAGTATCAGGAGCTCATAATCACTTTAAGGGAACATTTGATTATTGATGACAAGGCTTGACCTTGTTTAAAAACAGTAGTAGTCAGAGCCTTCATCCCTCAAGCACAATGTGGTAAGTATATAATTGTGTTTACTCCTAGTTAGTTTATTAGGTTAATTGGACAGTATAAGACATTTTTTTCCCTTATGAAGGTTCTGCTATTTTATATTTCAAGTTTGGCATCTCGACCTTGGGTATTGACCTTTGCTTCTTTCCTGTCCTGTGACAGCACATAGAAGCAATATGAGTAAGTACAGTCTAACCTACTTGAAATAATTATCTTCAAATTGAAGGGAATGTGGCAGTTATTGATAGAGAGAAAGCCCACATTTATATGTACATTTGGTGTTAACAAGTATGGCAGACAGCTCTATCAATTGTCAGGATTTCTCTTGACACTCCTCAGTTTGGGCTTCTTTCCATTTGGTGGTCAATAGGACTAGTCAAAGTGAGAATGACTCATTTGGAAGCAGTGACCTGGCCCAAGTCCTCTGACACCATTTAACTCCCACCTAAATCCTTGTACTCAACCAATTGAGAGTGACCATTTGTTGCTGAAAGCTGCTCTCTCCTTCAAAATTCTACTCCTGAAATGAAGAACAGTAGTTCTGTACTAGGCTAATAGAGATAACCTTGGGGAGTAGTTATGCACTCATTTCAAACACTTGAAAGATGAAAAAAAACTATGAAGTTGCTATTGAAGTATAATTAAGATGGTGTTTTCAAGTACAGTGTAACCTTAAACTAGAGGAGTAAGAGAGTTAAAATGGAACCACTTACAAAGCAGTAAAAGCTCCACTGCATGAGGCACTCTGCATGCACAAAATTATAGGATTAGAGACCATTCAAGCAGTCCAGTGCCTGTGTAGACAGAGGTTTGTGAAGGACTTTTAAACTGTCTTTCTATTGAAAGAGAAGAGAAAGAAAAGCAAGGCTGAGAAAGGAGAATATGCATAAGTGGCCAGAGGGATGATTTGGCTGGAGTAAACAGAAGTCCAGATGACCTTCTTCTCAAGCCTTTCTTGAACTTGTTTAAACTTAGATAAAAAGATTGAAGCTTTCTCTGTGACATGCTGATTTTTTTTTCCCCAGACCAGAGAAAACTTGAGATCTGCTTACAAGTGATTTATATTTTAAATATTTTTGTTGCAATCAGAAAAGTTGGAAAAAGTATTTTCTGGAGAAAACTTCAAATCCAAAACAGCATCTTGTATTCCTACTTTCATACCCCGAGATCTGTTGAGGAAAATCAATCCTCAGTGAAATTTCCAGGATCATATCTGAAATACCTGCAAAGTGGTGGGGGATGAATACATTTGTATGCACTTATAAATCACAATAGAGGTTGACTTTAGGAGCGGGTTTGGGAAAATACTATAGTTTTTGAGTCCAAACCTGAAAATCTTAGGTTATGTTTGCTGAACGACTGTTTAAGAAATATAAAGCTCTTCCCATAGCTCTAGTTCATGACATTCAACAGAGTTGTCTTACTCTCCATTAGCTAGTAAGGAAACCTTAAATGATTACTTTTGTTTTGAATAGCTCAATTTTGACAAATGTAGTTAGGTCAGGTTAATCCCACTGGAAATAACACATGGCATGCCATGAATATAAAGCATATTCATAAAAAAAAAAAGTCTAATCTTACCATTTTAAGATTTTGAACATGTCAAGTATAACAAAAATAAATTTATTTATTTTTTTCTGCAACAAGTAAAAAATGTACATCTCAAACAGGAGTGAAAACCAGAACTGATTTGGGCCACTTAATAGACGGATGTGGAAAACCTGTCAATAACACTGTAAATAAATCAGTAGTACATCTTAAATATATCCATTTTCCTTTCTCAGTACTTCTCTGTCTGTTAATGACCAAGGAAGACATGAAACAACATCCACTAGGGGGGGGAATATTTAAAAAAGTATAGACTCATACCCAAGTTTTGTCTGATGCAGTCTCTAACCCCCATTATTCAGTTTTGAATAATTACTAGAATACTATAAAATTTCCAGATGATTTGAAAAATACTAATTGCTTAAGCGACTAATCTATCATTCCTAAACAAAATAATAGAAAGTAAAACAAGGGCTAGAATTGATAGAATTATGGAAAACTCCAATCAAGATGGGATTGTGAAGAAATCTTTGCCAAAATGGTGTGAATTCATGCCTTTGTGACCATACATGTGGAATTATACATTATATACTTGAGAGTCCAATGGAGGGCTACAAGGATGCTGAAGGGACTGGAACATCTGCCTTATGAGGAAAGACTGAGACACCTGGAGCTCTTTAGTCTGGAGAAGAGAAGACTGAGCAGGGATTTGGTAAATGTTTATAAATATCTGAGGAATGAGTGTCAGGAGGAAAGGGACAGCCTCTTCTCACTTGTGCCCTGTGACGTGACAAGGGGGAATGGATGTAAGCTGGAGCACGAGAGGATCCACTATACATGAGATGGAACTTTACTGTAAGAGTCACAGAGCACTGGAACAGGCTCCCCAGAGAGGTTGTGGAGTCTCCTTCTCTGGAGATTTTCAAAACCCACCTGGATGCGTTCCTGTGTGACTTGTGCTAGATTATATGATCCTGTTCTGGCAGGGGGCTTGGACTCAAAGATCTCCAAGGTCCCTTCCAACCCCTGACACCCTGTGATACTGTGATACTTAAGAACAAATAAAGTGTGAGAACCTGATAGATCTTACAAGGTGTCTTTAATGGGGAGTAAGCATCACATTTGGGAATATCGTGCTGGCACTGAAAAATTAAGCCATTAAAGTCACCATTTAATCCTAGAGAAAGCTCTGGAAAAGGACATTTTGTTTTTATCTCATGAGCTACAGGAATGGCAAGTTACTTAAAAACAATATTTCTATATGATCAGGAAAAAAAATGTGGATAGCATTAGCATAGGAAATCTGGAATGCAGTGCCAACAATTAACCTGTGGAATGTATTACTACATCTTAATACCTCTGCATTCAGATATTCCAACTACCTTTCAGGTGATATAATTTAAACAAATTCATCTTACTAGACTCAGTATGGTAGTAAAATGGTGAAGTTTAATGGCAGACTGTATAAAAATTGCAGACCACATGGTCCAGTAGCCCCTGCTCGCTTCACACACAATGAATCTGTGAACAAACTGTGTTTAATGACTGATTAAAGCCATATTAAATTGGGAATCCAGAGTTGAACAGCAGAGGAAACCCTGCAGAGATTCTCAGTGTGATACACATGCTTCTCTAAGACTTGAAGAGTCAAATATTTCCACCCAGGGTACTCCTTTTCTTGTTTGTGAAAAGATTTGGGCTGATGGATATAGTAAAGAAAAAGAAGTGTAAATTAAACTCATTGGTGATGTTGGATCTCAAAAGCTCAGAGTCTTCCAGAGAGTTTCATAGATCACCGCACATTTATATTGCTGTTCTCAACGTCCCCTGCACAGCTTGAGTTCTGAAAGTGCTGAGATTTTTGAAGTTAGCCTCAAAAGTGAGATTTTGCTGTTAGGGCCTGAGAAAACCCAGAAAAGTCTGTCAGGCCAGAAAACCTGGAGGTTAGATAGGTTGACATGTTATTTGGACAGGAAACAGCTTGCTGTATGGAGCTTCTGGTTGCTTTATATTTTCAGAGTTGTCATCAGAATCAAAACAGCTTGAACTAGCACTTATGACTCATTTTCAGTGTGGAACAAAGCCATAAGTTAAGCACCACATGCTATGAGTGTAACACATAACAGGCCCCTTAGATACAGAGAAAAGTTTTACCCAGTTTTCAAGTGTCAATATAGTTTTTCTTTTGTCTAAGGCTCTGTGACATCTAGACATTCATAATCAGGTTCATTTCTATCCTCATTGCCCATTATAACCTGTCACTCTTCAGCTTCTTCACTTACTATTCCACTACTATGGATTTAATCTGCAGTTTTCTGTGCACTAAATTTAAGGCCTAGCAGTTTTCATGTATTATTCACTTCCATTTGCTATACTTGTTAAACAGTATATGTTCATTGGAGTTAATAAATCACCATTCACTTTCCTTCTCGCGCTTCCCAGAACAGAGTTATTACTCAATCTACCTCTACCGAAAGCAGCTTCATAGCTTCCACGGATTTCTATGTATTCATGAAGCTATTTATCACTGTACCTGTCTTAAATATTAACAAAGTAAGCTTGCTTGAAAGGCTTAAGCTATAATCTGTTGGAGATGTATGTGGAAGCATACAACTGACTCAAAATTGTGTGAAATGTGTACCTATTGGCTGGGTGACATTCACCTCAGTTTGGGTAATCTAAGGTTATTAATATGCTTATCAAAGAAGAATAGAGAGAAAGTTATCTTCCTTATGTGTTCCTTACAGATAAAGAAATGACCAAAGTCTGAAGACCATATTAATTTTGCATATCTGTTTTTGCTCTCATGCCCTCAGGAGCATATTACTAGAGTCAGTGACTGAGGTTTTTGCCCTTTCTGAAAGGAGATGCTCAGCTCCTCCTCTTCCACTCCTTTAGCACAATCTGAGACTGCAAGTACTTGCCAGAAGGTCAGGGCTGCTTGAAAAGGCTGGTGCAGGCAGACAGAGGTGCATGCTGCCTGTGACTTCAGTCACTGGAAAGTTACTATTGAGCTGCCAGTAGCAAAGTGAACAAATCCATCTTGCCAGTGTTTTGCTGTCTGATTTGCAAACTCACTTCTTTAGATCTGACCTTCCTTCCTGTTTCCCATATCAATTATTTTTCTTTTGGATTTATTAAAACATGTTCTGTTGCAACCATTTAACTACATCACACAGACAATTTTAATTTAAAATTTATACATTTATCTATTTAAAAAATATATTGATCTAGCATGAATCCTTGCATGATGCCATTGGACATAACCTCATTCACAAATGTTTCCTCATTACATTAATCAAATCAACTCTTTGAAAAAAAACAAAATCAGAAAGTTTTAACTGCTTCTTCAGAACACAAAGGATTTTTTTTTCAAAGATTATTACCTTGGACTTTTATTATTAAACATAATATAGACATATTTCCTGTGCTGGCAGGGGAGTTAAACTTGATGGTCTCCAGTGGCCCCTTCCAATGCCTACCATGCTGTGATTCTATATTTCTTCAAAGTAGAACACTGGCTTTTGATATTTAAAGAATTGAAAGAATGATGAACTCAGTTGAGTGACGAACCAAACAGCTGACTTTTCATTCCTAGAAATCTTATCCATTAATATTACAAAAAGTCCACTTAACCAACAGGAATTTAAAAAAAAAAAAACAAACCAGTTCTAATTCTCAGCTTGCAAGGAAATATAGCCAGCTGTATGGCCAGAAACACTAATATGAAAACATGTTTTTAAGCACAGGTTGTTGGAACAATCATAAACTACTTTTTTAGGCCTAGCGCCTAGCACTTTGAGGTGCCTCTTGCACCCTAGATCAGTGTATTCAGATAACTAAATTGTCTGAGAAACAGGGCATCATCTTCTTAGGGGGGATATTCATAAGTTACCTTTGCCAGAGGACATTTTCTTTCTTCAAGAACTATGAAGTCAAGTAGTTTTGCTAAGATAGTTATTTTGAATAAGCCCCTCAGAGCCCCACTGTTACACCTGTGAGGTGAGGCTAATACAAGATTACCCTCCTTCAGAATGGCAGCATGAGAAAGGTTGCCAGGCTGTGACATCTATACAACTGTTTGAGCTATTTGGGACCTAATCCAGATATGAAGCTTCATTAGCTTCCAAAATAATAATAAAAGAAGGGCATTTTGAATTAATCTGCTACATAGTGCTCAAGGAATCTTACACTCTCATGACTGCAGCGTAAGAGTTTAGAGCATTTCAATGTGTACAGTCCATCAGTCACAGAGGAGATGTGGGAGGCATTAATATTTGCTGGTGATAAGAAAACATATGTCTTTTATTTTAAAATCCAACAAGATTTCAGAAATTTAGAAATGGAATTTTCCCACCTTAATCAATGTAAGCTTTTTGCTTTTAAAAACACAGCTTTTGAAAAATTCTGCATTAATGCATCAGTACTTTGTTCAAGAATGAACAAAAAACTTATATTCTTTCATTTTTCCAGTTCAAAGCTATTCCAAGTTCAAAAACCTAAAAAGAGATAAGATTGCGCAAAGTAGATATTCATTAGATAATAGTAGATATTCTGAGATGCATTGAGTATGTCCAGCAGGTCGAGGGAGGTTCTCCTCCACCTCTACTCTGCCCTGTTGAGGCCACATCTGTAGTACTGGGTCCTATTCTGGACTCCCCAGTTCAAGAGAGACAGGGAACTATTGAAGAGAGCCCAATGGAGGCTACAAAGATGTGGAGGGGAATGCAACATCTCTCTAATGAGAAAAGGCTGAGAGACCTGGGACTTTTTAGCCTGGAGAAGACTGAGAGGGTATCTTAATGCTTATCAATATCTAAACAGTGGGGTCAAGAGGATGGGGCCAGTCTCTTCAGTGGTGCTTAATGATAGGACACGGGGCAATGGGCACAAACTGGAACCCAGGAAGTTCCATCTAAACATGATGAAAAATTTCTTTACCTTGAGGATGATGGAGAACTAGAAAAGGCTTCCCAGAGAGGTTGTAGAACCTTCTCTGGAAAGGTCCAAACCTGCCTGGATGCAATCCTGTGCAGCATGCTCTAGGTAAACTGCTTTGGTGGGGGGGTTGGACTAGATTATCTCCAGAGGTCCCTTCCAACCTCTACCATTCTATGAATCTGTGATTCTGCGATTCATTCACATATTCATGTGCTAATGTATAGGTAGATAATTACAGGGAAAGGAGCACTCATTGCCTGACTTCAGCCATGTAAATTGAAGACACACATTTTAATTCTCATGTAGATAGCGGAAATGGTGGGCACCTTCACAGAACAGTCTATCTAATCCTACAGTAGATATTCAAAATAGTTGGGATGGTCATGTCATCATTATACAGCTAAAATAGGGCATATGGGTCCCATCTGAAGAGATGACACAGAAAATAACATGTCTGTAGATACAAACCCAAACATAAAGAACTGTATTAACTGTCCCACTCTAAAGGTGTCATCAGCCAGAAGCTGCTGCTGATCAAAGGCATTGTTTCCTCTGTCTTTCTAAGATCTGATAACAACTGCTGACCAATGATACCAGCAAATTGTTTGTTCTTTTAACATTAACTCTCTGAATGGTAGGACCAAGACCTCACCTGCAACATTTTGAAACGTGTCTGATGCAAATCCAGTGTATTTACACTCAAAACAAAAGGAACCAACCCACATACAGATGTAAAACCGAATTGTTGTATCTCAAGTTCTAGTATACATCTGAGAACAAAATGTAGGTGTTTATTTGCAATGGATTAACTAAGCCACAAGAAAATTATCTTTTTCACATTATTACTACGAAAATCCTCAGGTAGGCTTATGTATATGTATTCTACTACAGGTGGGCTGAAACTACTCTTTGATCAGACTGGGTTATCTTCACTTTGCAATTGGAATCATGCAATTAAAAAATCAAGCATGGCTTAAATGAATTCTCTAGGGGATGGTAAATCTGTTGTGTCCCAGTGTAGCTGTATTAAGAGCTGGCTAAATCAGACTTGTCGACAGAAAACAAACAGAAAATAGGTCAAAACAGAACATGCCATTCCTAAGGACATCTCAGAACCACTCTTTCAAGGTCTGCAAGCACTGTTAGCCTTTGAATGAAGTTTCCTGCTATATTCTGGTAGATGTTTAACTGAATGGTGACTGAATTTTACATCTTTGCTTATTTATTATCGATAGCTCCTTTGTTTTTAACCTCAGTCCTCTTAGCAAGGTGACATTTTGGAACCAGAGATTCCATTAAAACAAGTAGTGCCTTATTTCTGAAGTAGCCATATCTATTTTAACACAGGTATTAAATGGCATAGCACCTTCCTCAGTAAAAATGACAGTGACAGAATAAGACCCTCCTTCTGCACTATAACACTTAGAAACAGAAGAAACGAATAGGCCATAAAAGCAGGATTCATGTGAAGCTTTATCTAGTTTATTACCAAGGAAGGTGGCAGGAGTGAGCCATCATACACTTCTGAAGAATACATTAGGCCAGGAACAAAATAGTAGTTATTGGTAAAAAACAGGTAAGTTGTTCAGCCTTGCTAAATATTAAACCATAAATTTTAATGCTTAATAAAATGTATAGGAAGACAATGAAGAGTTGTTTTCAATGGAGAAAAAAAAAGGAGAACTAATTGCTTTTTCTACCAATCAATCTATATAATGAAAGCAAAAAATAGAACATTTTATTAGATCTTAATAAATAGAAAAGTAATATTTCAATTTCAAATTTCAAACAAAAAAATCAGGCTTCAATATTAGGGAAAAAAAAAAAAAAAAAAAAAAAGCCTAAACCAACAAAATACACTAAGTTTGTGGCAAAACCTTTGAAATCTGCATTACAAATATAGTTCATGGCTGGATATTCTCCTATCTCATAAACTTTGCTTAAAGATGGTTCTACGGTTGGGGTTTTCATAATCTGGTTTTCATTTTCCTACATGGATTCTCTAGTGTCTAATAAGGACTAATACTGTCCTCTCCTCATTATTAGATGCTCTTTCCTCATGTATGCCAGACCTTCGTAACCTTAAGACCACAATCCCACGTGTAAAATTTGGCTGTAATGGGCCAGACAGCTATAAAGTAACTAGGGTGGGGGAGAGTGAGACAGATAGGAAAATACAGAAATTCACACACATACTGAGCATGTTTCTCCTTTTCTTAAGAGTCTAAGTGAGTTATGCGCTTGAGAGAAAGATTTAGAGCACTCATGCTGAACAGCAATTACCTCCCTAATTTACTTGGCAATCCTAGAAGTCTGAGTTTCTTATACAGAAAGCAGACAGAAATAGGATGCTACCAAATGGAGATTCAGGGTATTTACATCAATTATGCAGAATTAGCAGTGAAAATACTACCCCTTCTGCACTCATCCTTCTTCATAAATGACTGTCACAAAGGGCTTCAAACCTTGTTCTCTGTATATTTTGCAACTTCTTCATCACATAAAGCATGGATCTTAAACTACAGCCTGTTCAGTACACAGTCATAATTAATTTCTTGATTAACATCCATCATTTAGAGTGTTTCAAGGAGAGACACTTTCAAAAAACAGTATCTGATGAAGAAGGTAGTACAAGGTCACCATTATGGAAGAGATCCATCTTGAATCAGCTAGAGGTTGAAGTGGGCATTTATTCTTAGGTTAATCTAGAAACATTAAAGCTAACATTTCCTCATTTCCCACTGTATTTTTTACTATAAGTAAAAACAAATACAACGGCTAAGACCTCTATTGTAACACAAACTTTAAGGTTTTAACCCAAGCGCTTTTACTAAGTTACCTTTAAATATGAAGTAGACTGACAAAAAAGTATCATGTAGATGTGGAAATATTTTTCTAGTGTAGATCTGCCCAATTTCACTTAGCACATTAAATCAATGTAAACTTATATCAGCAGATTTGTAAATTTAATTTTTGCTTTTCCTAACATTGTGATTTTACTCTTTTGTTAGTCTGTATTTTATTAGATTAAACAAGAAATATAGTAACTCTTCCAAAAGATCAAAAAATAGTTATTCAAAACGCTCAGTGAAAACTAATAGTTAAAAATCAGATACTGATTATCTAAAGAAAGAGTCACTATAGAAGAATACCTGTATGCTGCATACAAATTGTGCATGCACCCTTAGAGTTGTGAAAAAGTTCTGACAGACAATTGCTCATTAAAATCTGATAATTGTAATCAGAGTTCTTTGACTCCCTCTAATTGGTAACAACAGAACTAAAGTAATCTGTGCTTTTGCCATTCTGTCTGTCTAATGCATCTCATAAGAGTTAGAAAGCAATATATAGAAAAAAAAATGCTTTATTGGTTATAGGATTTAAAAGACATCAATTAACTTCTCTAACCCCCCCTTTTTCATTTAAAAGATGAGGCAATTTGTTTCCTTGATGTGCGAGCCATCATCAAATCTAAATTCACAGCAAGAACACTTCTGAGATAGCCCAAACTTATCATGGGGTTAATGAACCATTGCACTAGTCCGATCAAACCCATTTGTCAATGAATAAAATTGCTCATCTGCTATTTTGCAATATAATTTTGAATAAAACTGCCAAAATAAGAACTTATTTATGTTTCTCTTTAGCAAATATTGCTCCTTCAGATTGTAAAATGTGTGAATAATATGTCAGTAATATAAGGAGGGTTTATTATTTTGCAGCAAAAGTCATATATTTGGTCTGATCCAATTTCCGATTTTTGGAACATAGATGTTATGTGAGAGGAGACTTGGACCTATAGTATTTCAAGTAATTTCTGTTGTGAGGCCTATCAAGACAATTTCATACAGGAATTGTGTATGGGTTATGCTACCCAGAATCTTTCAGGGAAAATCAAGGCTGAAAATTTAAACAGAGCAGGTCACTATTACCATGCTATCATGTTACCCTGTTATTGCTCTGTTTATTTATTTAATTAGATATTATACATGATAACCACAAATTAAACTGGATGCACTATGTGAAAACCTGAGGGTTCCAGGTTTGAAACAGTCAATGAGGGAAAGTTTCTGATCATTGCATTAGTCACAAGGTCTTTTCTGCTGCTAACCAGAAGACAGGAGCAATGAAAATAAAGCAGGTAACTCTGTTATGCAGAAAGAAATGATGATGCAGTGTGCCCATTGGCAATGAATGCACAGATGTGAGCAACCAGGCTAGGAAACAAGGGGTTCAGGAGCTGAGTAATGACCATTTCATCCACAGGAATTGCTGCCCCCTTCAGTCACAGGTGAATGAGTCTTGAAAGTTTGGACAGAGAACAGAAATAAACCAAGTAGTTTAAAACCTCTGGGCCAGTAAAGGTGAAAAAGGCAAAAATGAAGTGTAAGATACTTGCTGTGGAGTACATTTCTGGATTAATTCACGTGAAGTTGAAGAAAACTTTCAGAAATTCTGCAAAACCTTTCCTGTCTGCAGCATTCAAAGGGCTGCTTAATTATCCCCAGGTGACCAGAACTACAACATAAGAGCCCCATTAAATGCCAGGTGTGTGTTGTGGCTCATTCTGTGAGTAGGGTTGTCAGTGTGCCTGTAGAAAATTGAGGTTTAAGTTTATTTTTGTTCATATGATATGAAAGGCCTCCAATGCCACTAGCATATTTTGTTATTTTGTGTATCTCTGGAAGGATCAGAGCTGTGAAGCAGAAACAAAATCTTGAAAGGATAATAAAAAAGAGTCTCATACTATTCCAACAAAGACAATTATGCACAGGGCAGTGTTTCCACTTACTGTCTACATATAACTTTTGATTTCCACAGCTCACCATCAAATGCTCAGTTACGGGTGTAACCTGTAGCAGAAAATGGGATGTAGAAACTTCCCCTCAAAAAGTTATGCAGCCTTTAGACATACAGTCCATTTCAATACTCACCCTTCTTGTTTAGAGTTCTTGCTTTTAAAGTTTCAATTTGCAGTTCTCAAAATATGTTACTTTTCTCAATTAGAGACATGTTAAAAACATGTGGTACACATGTTCCTAAAACCTGCAACAACCTCATGGTTTTCTATAACAAGCAAGAAGATAAAATTTGAATAGTGTGTTTCTGATGTCACGTTTCTTGGTTTGTCTTCCCACAAAACTTCCCATTCCTTTACAAATAGCACACAAATATTTTTTTTTTCTTTGTTCCTTTTAAATATTTTTCTCCTTTACATAGGTTACTTGAAAGTTAATTGTTCAGGGAAGAGTTTGCATGAGAAAAACTTGTGCCAGCTAATCAAGAAAGTGAAAGCAGAAAGAGAAAGAAATAGGTCTTCTGGAAAAGTTTCTGCTGGAGAAGGTCTCTGTCTTATCCTGCTATCACAAGATGATGCCTTGGATGGTTGTATTGTGTGTATCAGTGATACCCAAGTAGACTGGGCTGGGTGCTTTGACCTGGAATTTCTCCATCAGAGAGCAAAAGTGAACTAATTGAAAAGAGAGGGAAATGTAACCCTGTGTGAAGGACCCATGACCCATGTTCTGTTTTTAAGCATGCATTTATTGTTTCATATAATAATCAAAAGTTCTCATTGACTGTATACTTGCCACAAAATTAAAAATGTAAAGGCAGTAAAAATATTAAAAAAATTATGCTAAGCATAGACAAATAAATTCAGAAGTCATAAAATTAAAAAGGACTGATGTGATCATCAAATCTGCTTATAACTTACACAGATGCATGCAGTTTTAAGAACCTGTTCTTGACTGAAATGTAACACAACCTGTGGATAAATGTATCTAGTATTGCTGATCATGGAGAATCTCTAGTAGTTGACATTAAATTATTGTAAATGTTAATCACCTTTACCAAAAATAATTTTTCATTTTCATCTTGACACATCAACATGTACTAGTGGACCCTGTATTGTCTGATGTTATGAGCTTATTTCTCATTATAAGATTGTGATCAAGTCATCCTTTGAAAATCTTATTTATAACATAAAGTTGTTGATCAACTGGAATCTTTCATACTAAAAATGTGTAGGGCAAGTAAGAAAATATTTTCTACTCTGAGGAGCAGAGATGTGCTTTCAATACTCAAGGATAGGATTTTTCAAAGTGGATCTTCAGGAGCTGCATAGTCAATTCTGCTGTAGATTTGTGGCTCACTTTTGGACCGCTTTGAAAATCCCAGAGTTAATTATCAGTGTTTGTACAACTCTTTGAACCTTCAAGATGTTCTGAAAAAAGGTAAGTGTGATGATAGTTTGTATTAAACACAGCTTGTAAATTATATAAATCACACTTTAAATCCCTGAATAGATTGATCATGTTCTGGGAGTTTTCCCTCTAGGATATGTATAATGAGATTCAGTTACAACTCTATACTGCACAACATAAGCTTATTAAGCAGATCATTGAAAACCACAAAGCAAGAGACTCTGATACTGACCCTGAGGTAAGCATTTGAGAATTTAACCTTACTTTCAACATCATGTTTAAAACACACACCATATCTCATATCTTCAAGTGCTTCTGGTAAAACTAAATGATTGTACTTAAATGTAATTTGGGTACTAATAATTCATGATCTACCTAATAAAAGTCTGGGGAGGAAAGGACTGTCCCACATTGCGCCTGTTTCTGAAGGTGAAAATACCACAGGTAGCCATTAGCTGGTAAAAGACAATTCTCTTGAGGTCTACAAGCTTTGAAACTGGAAGACAATTAATAATCAATGTATAGAAATAAAAGTCATATGGTTGGGACAAAAGAGAAGAGGATTTGCATGAATATATTGTTTCAAGTAATTGTTATCCTACAACTTAGTTTTAAAAATTGTTAATTACTCTACAATGTCACACAAGTGAGTAGTTTTCCAGTCCCTTTCTGACATCCTGCTAGCTGGAACAGGCATTCATTTAGTAGTGTTTTGGAGGTGTTCTAGGTCCCTGGCAATGCTTAAACAGCATTAGCTTTTTGGCTTTATCAGTGCTGCAACAGATGTGCTGAAGTCCTGAAAGGAAGTTAACATTAGTCATTTGTGTGCAGTGCCATGAAAATGATTACAGATGAACCAAAGTACAGACATGGAAATACATCTTTATTATCCATGTTACAAAAACACTAAAAGGCTTTAAAAGTTCCCTTTATGCTAGATAAATACTAGCTATAGTAGGAAAACCACCATCTTCCAAAGTTTAGGATTCAAGATCATGTAGGCAAAAGGTGAAGAATAGAGTCACAGAAAGTCAGTTACAAAGGAGGTAATGGGCAGGAGAAATTTCTCCTCACACCCCATCCCAGGCCTCAGTCACTATTACTCTGGTACTATCATTAAGTTGAAGTAAAATATTAAACAAAAGTCAGGCTGAAAAAGAAAAAGTGAGAAGAAGCAAAGAATCTTTCTCTTCAGAGGTTTTTTCTTTGATAAAACAATCAATTTAAATGCTTTTTTTTTGTTTTCTTTGTAAGTTAGATCAAGCTGATTGAGAAAACAAGCCTATTTGGGACATAAAGAAGTAGCAGGCCTTTGATTATCATTTAATTTAAAAGTTTCCTAATGTGATGTTTAATAAATAATGTCTGTTTCATACGCAAAAACAACATTTAGTTAATAACTTTTAGCACTATTTAAGGTATTTTATTTCCGAAACCTACAAAGCTCTTGTGCTGGATTCCAGCCTGAGGGCTTTCTAACACAGCAATCACTATTTTACATATGCTTCTCTAGATATTCTCATGATACAATTTCCATACTGCCTGCAGTTATATTCTGGAAACTACACTGCAGATTTGTATGTCTAGGAGCTACAAGGCTTATGGACAGTGGCTCATTCTTACATATGTATGAAAGAGCCATTTGGGCTTTTGTGACTTGTCATTTATAGCACCACTGGCTTCCAGGTATGAAAGATTCAATATTACAAAGGTTTGCACTAGGATGTTACTTACTGTAGTACTTAGTACTAAGTATAGGAAAGGGTAGTGTTTTAAGTCAGGCCTTTCTCCACAGAGAGATAACTGCTAAAAATGTTTTCAGATGCCATGGTAAAGTGTTTCTGAAAAAGTTATTATTTTTGCTTACTGTATAATTGCATGTTTTGTGGCTGTCCTGGCTTCACTGGGATGGAATCATAGGCCTCCTATGCTCTGCAGGTCATCAGCAGTTTGGGGTGAGCCAGGGCAGCTGAACCAAGTTGGCTATAGGTGTATCCCAGACCATAAACATCATGCTCAGTACAAAGGGGGAAGTTCACGGAGGATGAGGGGTTTTCATGTTTGTGGTTTCCTGCTTCTGAGAACTGCCTTTTGTTTGTTTTGACTACTGTACTTTTCCTGGGCTGGGTATAACTTTGCTTACCTTATACTGGCATTGGTATTAGTTTGGCTGTTTCATCAAAGCTGTTTTCATTTCAACCTGTGAGTCTCCTCTCCTTTTCCCGATCCCCCTTCTTGGTTGGGGAGTGGTCATTGGGTGATGGAGCAGCTGCTATAGTTTACCCCATATTCAAGGGCTAAATGTAAAATGTAGACAGTGGCCTAGGTGTGTCAGGTGCAGCCATGCTGACAAAAGCCTAACAAAGGCTAGAGCTGTGCCAGAGACCCGATAAAAATCGGTTTGGTGTTTCACGGTGATTAACTGGTGCCTCAGGGTCCAGGCCCTTAAAAAGCCTGCCTTTTTTTTCATGGGCTTTTCCTCAACTAATTAGAAGAACCACATGCACACTTGACAAGGTTATAAATGGAACCGGGATAGAGAGATGATTTTGACTGAGTTCTTTTGGAGCAAGTGAGCTTTGCAGTCATGGAATCCTTCCCTTGGACTGGGATGCTGTCCAAGGATAGTTCTGTGGATTGACTGGGTGCTCATGCCTTGCTTTGGTGAGTGAATATTTCTGCTGGTTATATCCTTCAGTGAGCCCTTTGCCCTCCTTGGGTGAGAGATCTGCTTTGGGTACCCTTTTGTGGGAGGTTTTCCCTTTATGAGTGAGTGTGTGCACATTGTGGTTCATCTTTCCAAAAAGAATACTCCTTAAGGCCTAGGAATTAGTTGTGTAGCAGTATATTCCTGTCTGACATTTGAACTTGAAATTTATTTTGTCAGGAGGAGTGCTGAGTAATGTTGGTTACAAAAAAATCTTATTTTGGGTAGCTGCTGCTGTCTGTTTTCTGGGTGTCTCCATGACACTGGCTTATTCATGTTCAATTTTCCCATGCACTGCACATACCTGGTATGAGACATCCCCTGTCCTGCCTCTCCTGCAGAAATTTCAGTTTAAATACAGAGGACAGTGAATCTTGCAAACTACCTGTCACACATGCATTATTTTTCTTTTTGTCTTTTAGTTACTTAAATGATGAAAATTATAAAAATGCTGATAGTTAAGGGAGTATATTTGTCCAGCCACTTTTTGGGTGATAATCTGATGATAGGTAGAGTTTGGTGTTCCTATTACTGTAATTTGGAGAAAATCTGGACTTTTTACATTGAATAAAAGTTACCCATGTCTTGGTCATTAATAGACTGGAGTCATTCTCAAGGGAGCTCTGCCCAAATCACCAATTCATATCCATAACTTTCTTATTTAGGTTTGTTAGTCCAGCTTTCACTGGACATCTGTCTAGCCTGTACACATAGTGTTGCTTCAAAACTTTCTATCACTACAAAGGCACACCTAGTTAATTATGCTGGAACTATTACATTTACACTTAGATAAATACTTTTCAACCAGCTCAAGTTAACTGTTGTGTTCCCTCTGCCCTGAAAAAAAAGTGCACTTACATTAGTAAGTTCATAGTGTAAATGCACTTGCTTGCATTTATAAATAAGCTAGAACTCCTCTTTTAATCCTTAGTTACTTCCACCTTTAATAGGAAATTGTTCAAGTTTTGTTAAAGAAACATATAAACATTGGCAAATTGCTTATAGGCTCTAACTCCATTCCACTCAGCAATAAACACAATGGGGGGAAATCCTAGCTCTATAGAAATCAAGGAAGAGGATGTGGGAACTTCAGCACCCCGCAGTTCAGAGGCATTTTGCTGACTTCACTGTAGTAATATCTCATGCAGTAATGTTTGCAAATAAAGGTAAGTTTTTGAGTGATGCTGGTAAATGAGGCAACTAAAATGTTTTAAATCACTCTGCTAAAAAAACTTGGTATTGAAAAGAAGTGTTTGCTTTAAAAATACTTTATCAGATCTGACTTAGCAGGGGAGGTAAGGATAGATAACAAAGTTAGAGAGAGAAAAATATTCACAGTGACAACAGGAAATTATAATACATTTCCAGGTACCTTTGACTATACTGGTGGTTTAATGGCATACAGCATGGTGGTGTTAATTAATTTACCCCCCATCCTCCCAGAAGACATTTTACAATACACTTGAACGTGAAATGAAGAACTCTGTGCATTTCTGTATCAGCTTTGTCATTACCTCTGTTTAGCTCAACTACCTTCTATGGATTGCTTGTCTTAGTTAAGTGGAGCTTATGAAAGAAAAGGAACAGAAATACTCATAACAAACAATTGTCTGAATTGTTTCCTCACTTTCATTTGGTATATATTTTATGGCTATATCTTTCTGTTTTTAAAATATTTTTTCAATATCTTGGACAATTCTTGATCATAGAGATAAAGAACACTCTGTTTTTCCCATGGAAGATATCCTGTATC
The DNA here is from genome assembly GCA_024605025.1 of Megaceryle maxima. NCBI lineage: Eukaryota > Metazoa > Chordata > Aves > Coraciiformes > Cerylidae > Megaceryle > Megaceryle maxima. The sequence continues at coordinate 58,046 of JANHGN010017267.1, forward strand.
TTCTCTGAAAGGTATATTTTCCAGAGGCTGCATAGTTGTGTTGTTCTACAAGGCCAAATTGCAGTTTAGTTTCTGATATGTTGCACTGTCCAAGACTTCTCTACTTGCTATATTGATCTTTTCTTTATATCTATCAGCACCAATTGGCTTTTACATATATGACTTCTTGTAACAACTGCAAGCAAGTATTTCTTCTACTTCAAGAAAATATAAATCTAATGAGATTGTCAATCTCAACTGTAGTGTTGTGCTGTTGTAACATTGTAATGGATGTTCAGTAAACTATTTCTAGAGGATTAAAAAATGTAAATGTATATGGAGTTTCTGGGGGGGGAAGTGTTTTGTTTTGTTTTGTTTCCTCAAATGTTTAAAAAAATAAACTAATATCTTCAGCATAGGTATGGGGGTCACTATTTGGCACAGTTGGACAAAAATAGCATGGTTTTCTCATCTTAGTTCTTTGTGTTAGAGTAGCACCAATCAGCCCAAGTAGACTGTCTGGTATTCTGTTCTAGTTACAGGACTGGGGATGTTAATTTATTACCTTGGAATGCCGTTCTCAAACATTTCCAGATTTCGCCTGGAGGAACTAGCAGGCAATACTGGGCACTGGCAGAGCAAAACAGTGGTGGAGAGAGCAAGGAAATAATGTAATTTGTGATCTGTCTCATTAATTTAATAGATAGAAAAGGCTCAGGCAATCAGGCATCTTCCTGCTGCATCATGTGTTTTCTTCATGCTTAAGAGGCACTGCTAGTAGTAGTCAGGTAACCCCCAGAAAATCAGGTAAGCAGATAGTAATGATTATTGTCCATTCAATTGAATTTGACCCATTTAATAACAGTCATAGAAACTATAATGCAATCAACCCCTTGAGTCATCTAGTCCCTCTTACAATCATGATGTTCTCTGAAAAATAAAATGCAATATGAAATAAAGGAGCAAATTGCAAAACTCATGATGGCCAGAAAGCTAGGGGTATAAATTTATTTTACAACAGCATGAGAACTACAGCATGGTACAATGATGATGCAAGTGCTGTGTAATAACAGAGATGCAAGCAGCATCATCTTGAGTTATGACTGTACTTTTTTTTAAGTGAGGATAACACTGTCCAGTCACGGCTAATCTAGATTCAATCTAGGCACCTGTAGAAGACAGTTTCTAACATAAACAATTATTAATCCCCTAAACCATCTAATCTTACTCTAGAAGATTTATCTAAAATGAAACCAACCTTGCTTAAGGCAACATTGTGTGTTTTAAGTAAAATGGAGGTATAACTAACCCATGTTCTTTTTTTTTTGATAATACAAAGAGCTTTTCATTCAAGCCAGAATTTTGACAGAAAGACAAAGTATTTTGAAATGAGACTGTTCATTTGTGAGCATCTAATGGATATTTGGTATAGATAGAATTTAAGTTGTAGTGGCCTTTAGATTTTATGAAGTTTCCCTGATTATTTCTTATGAAACTAACTTCACTGATATGGAGATTTCACACTGAGATGTAAAAAGAAGAGCCATTGATTAAGGGCATACTGCAAACAATACTTTTGCCTTATAGCTATTTTACTGGTCACCTGTGGTTATGAAGATTTTTCTGCTTTTCTTCTGAAGTATTTTGCAAAAGGCCTCACTATATTGCTCGTTGAGTTAATGGGCTTGCTTACTCATCATGGTTTGGAGAACAACAAAGGGAACTGCATGTGTTCCAATTTATACTGCAAATGGAACAAATGTCTTCTGTAAGTATAAAAGGATGATTTCTTTCAAAGAATAAAGCCCTTTGAAACCAATTAATAATTGACCTACATAGTAATGTACATACCTTCCTGTTTTCTCCCTCTTTTCATGGAAGTGATTTTTTCATAGCAGAAAAGGAGTAAATAAGTATGTGTGATCATCTGCTTCTACAACAAAGACTTTGAGGTTAAATATGCAAGCATTTTTTGCACTATTTCCATAAAATTAAACTGATTTTATCTTTATAACCTGCTACAATGTAGCTGAAGAAAATAAGGTGCAACAAATCTTTCCCTACCTAACAGCTTCCTTGGTGTCTTTTTGCAATGCACAATGGCCAGTGAGAACTTGAAAACACAGAAACTGAAACTTTCATTCTAAAGATCTGAATTCCTGGAACATTTTGTGTAGCTGGAAGCATTTTTGGTCTGTGATCCTTCAACATGCAGCCAGGGGAGTTATATGGAGGCTCACTGGGAACAGCATTGTGCTTGCACAACATTTTGTTTGTTGCAACATCCTTATATCATTACTATTCTTGCTTATAACTCCTGATGTGTATCATTATTGTTCTTGCTTACAACTCCTGATGCAAGAAAAGAAACTTAGAAATATGAATTATGGATTTAATAAAACATAGTATGTATACTGGGACAGAAGCAGTTTGTTAAATGGATAGTGTGTTAACTGTGCTAGCTGGTTTAATAGATGCACAATCAAGGAAACCAAAGCAAGAGTGGCCTAACCCTCTATTGTACCACAGAAGAACAGTAAATACTAAGGTTTTGGCAAACAGGTGTGCTATGTATGGGTGCTTAAAATAAGTTTACTCTCAGCCTATGCCAAAGTGTGGGGTTTTGGGTTGATCTCACTTTATAATCAGATGAAACTTGTGAGCTGATGTCCTGGTTTCAGATGGAAGAAAACACTGTGCATCTGAAAATATATCCCAAGCCCCGTGCCACTGCACAGACACCATTCTGGGCGTTGAAAAGCAAGTCTTATGATGATGTGGTACTCCAGAAAGAATCAAGTCAGACAATGGGATTAATTTCTGAAACAACCTCGTAGAATCCTGGGCTGAAGACCACAGCAGTGACTGGGTGTATCACATCCCCTATCATGTACCAACAGAGCTGAGCAATATCATGGAGTTAAAGATTACACTGAGAGCAATGCTGGGGGGCACCTTCAAACATTGGTGGACACATTTAGCAAAGGTCAACTGGTTAGTTAACACTAGAGGATCTGCTAATTGGCCATCCCTGCTCAACTGAAACTTTTGCTTACTGCAAAAAGGGGGGATGAAGTCCCTGTAGTGCACATAAAATATATGCTAGGGAAAAAGTCTGGTTTATTCCTGCCTCAGGTATTTTATTTTGGGTGAGAATAGCCAATAAATTAAATTGTATTATATTAATTTCTATATAACAGTGTATATCATCACTCCCGTGGTAGCTTTTTTTACAGTAAAAATCGCACTGGTTAATGAAGAATGAACTTTGATGAAGTTGAACAAAGTGTAGCAATGATAGAACTGGACAAGCACAGTTGTGATGGAAACAGAACTGGCTTCAGCATGCAGCAATCAACCAAATCAAGACATTTTATAGGAATGGCCCATAGCCTAAGGGAATGATATCTATGTGTACACATCAAAAGACAGGAAAGGTGATTGTGATCAGTTGGGATGTTTGGGAAAGTGGGAGACCTCATCATTACATAAATGGTATATAATAAATGGTGGATATTGTCCTGGTTTTGGCTGGGATAGAGTTAAATTTTGGCTGTGTGCAAAAACATTGAAGCCAGTCTCAAAAACTCACATGATAAGGTAATTAGGATGATCAAGAAAAACATCTGTACTGTAACACTGAGATTAAAAATCCCAATCAAAAGTTATGAAGATTAAAGACTGAGCCAGAGTTTATGTGATACCCCAAAATGTTATGGAGAGGGAGAAAGGCTACAGAATAATAGTGGCATAGTCCTGCCTTGTCAGGAATATCTTTAGACTGGAAGGAAGGACCTGAAAGGAAGGTGCTAACCATCATAATCATGAAGGTCTGTGACATCTGTCCAATATGAAGAGAGAAGGACAACATTTACATTTCTTTCAAAAAACAAGTTATTACATTTATAGATGAGATCATATAATATACTTGATGGAACTGGCAGGCCACAGGACTCAGTCATCTAGTCCTACATCCCAGGAGAAAAAAAAAAAAAAAAAATTGTTTCTGTTTTCGACCAACAGTCCTTTGATCAAAATTTATCTCCCTCTGCCTGTTCTGCTGTGATTGGGTCTGACTGAACGTTTTTAGTACTAATCTCATCAACAATTTCACAGTATCTTTGTGTTGCTTTCAAGCACCTGTTAAATGAGACACTCAAAAATAAACCTCTTACACAGTCCAGAGATGTACAGATGAATGTAATTAAGAAGACACCTCCATTCATAAGCAAAAGGAAATGTATGTGTTGGCACTATAGGCAGAACAACAGAACCATTATTTTCAGCATTATATATAAAGGTATGAAAATGGATATGGCCCTTGTACAAGATAATCCCTAAGAATTTAAATGGGAATGTGCAAATCCATACTCTTTGTTCTGCCCATTTGTAGAGAGGTGACTACCCAGAGTATAAACTAGTGCTTTCCTCTTAGCTTTCTTCTTGTCTTACTGATAAAGTTCTTTGTTCAGTAAACGGAGCCATATTTAACAATTAGACTGCACACTTCCCTCTATTTCAAAGGGATGCAGCACTGTCAGCTTTGTATTTGCATTATATAGCCTCCAAATACAATTTTTGGATCACTGCACCTTGAGCTTATTTCCACTTTAGAACCATTGTCTCCTCATTTACTCTTCCTAATATTATCTGTAAATTATTCTTTTGACATTTTGTGTTATATGAAACCATTTCTCACTGCCAATGATCTCTACCTTGCTTAAATCCTTTCTCAGACATTTGCTGCTCTGTCTCTCTCTCCTACACTGGATTATTATTAAAATTAAATAATAGTATTTTCCATCTATATATCAACTTACATGATGCCTATATATGGCTATGTCTGTATCAGCTGCAGAGGTAAAATACAATAATTATTGTACAAACTATAGCAATGCTGTTGAATAGTTTGGGGCAGCAGTTTTCAACCTGCAGACACTGTGGGTTGCTTCTGAGACACTCGCAGAAGATAAATAAGAAAAACTAGTACATTTTCTAAGCTAATATTCCCTGTACGAAAGTGTACATCAACACTGATGTTTTTTCTGAGGTCCATAAAAAACATCCAGTACCACTGGTTTAACACAAAAAGAAAAAAACCCACTCAAGTAGTAACCAAAGGAAGATGCTTATGTAGGCCAATAGAATTTGAATAAAATTTATCATAGAATAATAGAATTGTCAGGGTTGGAATGGACCTTAAAGATCATCTATTTCCAACCCCCCTGCCATGGTCAGGGACATAACAGTGAAAACTAAACCTGCCCTGTGGGCACACAATAAAGGACCTCTGAAGTCTGAACTGTTAAACATTGCATTTACATTTCTTCCAGAAGACTGTGCCACCAGTAGAAATATGCTTCATAATACCCTTCTTTGCCAGCAGTAATTCTTGTATGCCAAGACAAAGTAATTTTGGGTTATCTCCCAAGAATTACTTCCAAAATTTAGGATTAGCTGGAAGGGTTTTAAAAAGATGACAGAAGTTTTTAAGTTCTCATCCTCTTCAATAACCAGGTTATAAGTATGGTTTATTACATATAAAGCATTGAAACCTATAAATTGTTGACTAATATAAGGGTAAAACTCCAAGTCTCCACCTCTGATTAATATTTTAAAATAATATGATGACCTATTTTATGTACTGTCCACTCTTCCATTCTGAGATAGTTAAAGGGAAAGTAGGAAAATGATAGGATAGACATGGAACCTATTCATCCAATGGAGCCAAGGACTTTACTCACACAACTGGTGTTATTCAAGAGGGAAAGAACAAGAGATGGTATGTATTTGATTTGAGAAATATGACCTACTTTATACAGCTTCACATTTCACTTTCTGTTTGCAAACATTAAGAAGACATGAAAATATGTCTTTCCAGTAACAACTGATAATGAAACTGTATAGTATCTATGTACAGACTATTAGTATTCTTGAAACTGTTGTCTTGGACTTCTTTAAAATCACTTAGCAGAAATAGCTGCTGCTGCATACATCAAATCTGGTACATTTCAATAAAAAACACAGAGTCCTACAAGTGCAGTGAAGATATTTCAGTGCATGTTTCCTTAAAAATGTGTGGGGCTTTAATATCTCAGAGGGAAATAGAAGCATCATGTGTTGTGACCGTTGCTATGGTAACTATACTTTTTGCTTTTATTCAATAACAGTGTGAACTAGCTCTTAAGCCTGTGCAGCAACATGACCTGCTGAAGACTAAATTGCTAGGGTTCTACATACTTACACACACTTTCTTTTTTGTTACATCTTGCCCCTCAAGAATAAATGGATTTTAACATAAAAGCAAAGATTTTGACCAGCAGAGTCCTTTCCACTACTTGCTCTGCCTCTCACTTTGTGGTTCATAAAAATATGAGGTAGGCAGCTATGCAAAAATAAAGGAGTCTTCATCAATCCAGAATTTTCTTCTTTTTTTTTTTTTTTTTCTTTTTTTTTAAT
>JANHGN010017267.1:64583-80302 GCA_024605025.1 Megaceryle maxima
TCCAGCATAGAAAAATTTGCTTCCATTCAAATGTATTTTTCTGAAAGATTAAAAAAAAATACAGACTGAAGCACTGCAAGATGCATAAACATGGGGTTTTTTTTAAAATGTTGATTAGCAAATCAAATATCGGTATTAATATATTCTTTGTCTCACAGTAGCATATATGATCTCCATTGGAGATTTTCTATGTTGAACACTGTTCACACACACAGAAGCAGAGCTTGTAGGAAAAACCTGAACTGCATAACTTCAAAACTTATTCTACACTTGCTTGTCTTTCAGAAGCTAGAGGAAGGAAAGCCAATGACAGCCACAGCAACAGAGATATGTGTGTTTGCATGCACTGGAGGGAATGAACAGGTCAAGTGAAAGACCAGAGTATTGCACAAGAGCATGGACTGAGTTGCTCAGAGTCCTTTCTCCAGACCTCCTTATCATCTTGCAAATCTATCTCTTTGTGGGATATGTCATATATGATAAAGCAAAGTGGCCTGTTATGGGAACTCACACTAAAGAGAGGAAATGTGAGGAAAGGGGTTTGGAAATACTATAGAAATACATCTGCACTGCAGTGAATGGATACACTCTGGTATTTGCCACCTTCTTTTAACACACTCACAATCCCATTATCAGTGCTTGCAACAGGAATTGTTGCATTTGTAAAATCTTTAGCATGAGTATTACATGCAAACAAGTGGAAATGTGATGGCAACAGCCAAACAGCTTATTTAAACAAGTTTATTCTTTGAAATAGAAAAGAGACCTTGCACCTTGCTCAGGTGTTATCAGAGTAACAAGAGCTTTGGACATGTATCTGTGTATAGATGTGCAAATATTATTCCTTCAGACAGATTCAGTCTTTGGTTTCTGTCATATCCCTGTAAAAACCATTGTTATTTTTCCAGGAAAGAGATGGATTTTTTTGTTGCTGTTTGTTTCGCTGCCTTTAACAAAATGTTGGAATCACAGCAATCCCCATAGGTACTCTTTCTCACCAGCACAGACGTTTTTTATGGCATGTTCTTTCTTCCTTAGAAATGTCATTTTATGAGAAATTAAAATCTGCCCCCAAAATCTCGGTATTCGCTCACCACCAGAAGTGGGAATCAAGTGATGTAACTTTATCTGTTTACAATACGGACTTCTCCATATGAAGTGTGAATTCCACCATAACCAATGGAGAGGAAACAAGGACTTTCAAGACACAATTTATGTGACTTATTTCAGGTGCAGATTTCAAGATTATATAACTTGCATGAGAGCCTTTCCATTGGAGTCTCCATAAGGAGAGGATGACAGGATGTTTACATTATATGACACTACAGTAATTTAGATAAATGCCACCCATGTGTAACAGGATTCTGAAAAGAGGATGAGTCCTGGAGTAATGTATCTTCAATTGAGAGTCCAAAGAAGTGACAGACTGGGGCCCAGGAACATGAAAATGAAATGCAGCCTTACAAAACAAGGCAAGTTAGACTCTGAGCCTTTATCACTTACCAAATTCACAGTATTTGTCTAACACGTTCTGCGTTTTCCACACTGAGTCATCAATTAATGATAATATTCACCAAAAACATGTTGACATTTTCTAACTGTACAATCTTTTGAGAATGTTCCTTGGAATTTAAACTGTAAGTATAACACTATATTACAGTGCAATGCCTTCCTTCCTTCCTTCCTTCCTTCCTTCCTTCCTTCCTTCCTTCCTTCCTTCCTTCCTTCCTTCCTTCCTTCCTTCTTTTTCTTGGGGTAAGGGAGTTTGTTTTGGTTTTCTTTTTAGTTTCCAGGGAAAGTTTATCCTGAAGAAAGTATTCCACTGGGTTGTAGAATATGTAATCCTAGTCATGAATTCTCAGTCATGAATTCTCAGGAATGGTTAAAAGAAACTCTTTATAAAACCTAAAATTCTCTCATATTCTATGTAGAAGTATTCATAATCTGTGTTCTATCAGTAAGTACTTTGCAGGGCTTCCAAGAACTTTGCTTCCATTTCTCTAGCACTTTTTGAGAGGACAAATGAGTACAGATGGGTAATCAAATCTCTGTCTGGAGGAGGAACTGAGCAAGCAGCAGCTTCTGATGCTGACATGGTTAGTAAGACACTTTTGAGTCCCAAATTTCTGTAATATGTAGTCTCATCCCAGAGCTGACAAAAAAAAAGAAAAAATCCCACTCAGAAGACATTTCAATTTCCTGCCTGAAAACCATTTCTAGAGTTTTGCCTTCTTTTACATTTCTGAAACGTGACATATATCTGTAGAGATGATCCAGTCAAGCCAGGACTACAGCCAAATTTCTTGTATAGACCATATCCATAACGTGAATCCTTGATTTATTCAGGTGTTTATGAGAATACCATCAAGAGCTCAGTTGATCAGGAGGGTTCCAACATCCAAATTCTGAATATTTCAGAGCCTGGGTATCACAGACATCAGTATTGATGATGAGACACCTACATTATTGTAGGTGTCTAGTAGATGTCTAAATACTTTCAAGGATCTTATTCACTGTGAGGGTGATGGATCACAGGAACAAGCTGCCCAGAGAGGTTGTGGAGTCTCCTTCTCTAGAGACTTTCAAAACCTGCCTGGACATATTCCTGTGTGGCCTGCTCTGGGTGATCCTGCTCTGGCAGGGGGGTTGGACTCGATCATCTCCAGAAGTCCCTTCCAACCCCTACCAGTCTATGATTCTATGATCTTGCTCCAATTGGCTTAAACTGAATTTGGATCTAATCACATGTTTGGATAAAAATATTAAACCTTGGGACTTCTTTGCTAAAAAATACAGTATCAAAATATCACAGATGATACTGAACATAAAGCTAAATCCTCTGCATTTTTTCTTAGCTATACTGACCTTGAATGGCTAACAAGGAAGCAATTTACCCTTTCTTCAACAAAACAGACTGAATTTAGACAGGTAAAGGGTGTGTAAAATAAAGCTTATCTTGCAGCTCCTAAATTCCTAAAAACATGGAAAATTAAGGATTCTTCAGGCTTGATAGAAATTTAAGGGCAGATTTTTGGGTTTCATTATTCTTGTCCATAAAAATCTATTTTGTATCTGACTGCTGTCCCTGAGCCAATAATGTGTCAGTGAAGGTCCTCTGAGGTTCAAAGATACACAGATGCCTGAGTGATTTTGTGAAGCAGTGACATAACACCTTAACAAAGCAGTGAGATGATGATGATTCTTGGCACCTGCTGAACTTGGACCCAGTGGTAGTCCATGCATACTATGCTTAAAACATTTTAGTGGGTTTACACCGGAAGAGCATCAATGATCCGTTCCAAGTGGAATGACAGAAAAGGTCAAGAGGAAAGCACTTTAACAGCTTTCTTGACCCTTTGTGATTTATATTTTGTGTATAACATTTCAGATTATTAAATTGGGGTTTTTTGCTGCAGAGCCTCCAGAGAAGAGGATTATATTTCATAGTAACATTGCTTAAATATTCTATGCAGATGTATTGAGTTCTATGGGAGAAATGTTATTTCTATTTTCATACACTATTTTTACAGTGTAATAGTGGAGTAATGATCTTTGCAGAACATTTAAATGTTATCTCATTGGCTCAAGAAGGCAGGGATCTGAATGCCAAGAAATTTCTCTTAATTGGACATGTGTCTTATAAAATGGCCAAATGTCTTTTGATTGACTCTGACTTAAACATTTATAGTGATTCAGTAATAAAAGACAATACTTAATCTTAGGAATGTAACAGCATAAGGACAACCAGGCACTCAGGCCCAGTCAGCATGGGTTTATGAAAAGCAGGTCCTGCTTGATGAACCTGATCTCCTTCTATGACAAGATGACCCACCTAGTGGATGAGGGAAAATCTGTGGATGTTTTTTACCTGGACTTCTGTAAAGCTTTTGACACTGTTCCCCACAGCATTCTCATGAAAGAACTGGCTGCTCATGACTTGGATGGGCTGGGTAAAACACTTGTTTGGGTGGCCTGGCACAAAGATTGGTGGTGAATGGAGTTAAGTCCAGGTGGTGGCTGGTCACAAGTGGTGTTCCTCAGGGCTCAGTATTGTGACCACTTCTGTCTATCATCTTTATCAATGATCTTGATGGGGAGATAGAATGCACCCTGACTAAGTTTGCAGCTGATACTAAGTTTGGTGGGAGTGTTGATCTGCTTGATGGTAGGGAAGCTCTACAGAGGGACTTGGACAGAGAGGATCGATGGTCCGAGGTCAACTGTATGAGCTTCAACAAGCCAAGTGCCAGGTCCTGCACCTGGGCCACAGCAACCCCATGCAATGCTACAGGCTTGGGGAAGAGTGGCTGGATAGTGCCTGGCAGAAAGGGACGTGGTTGAGTCACCATTCCTGGGTGTGTTTAAAAGCCATTTGGATGTGGTGTTTGGGAATATGGCCTACTGGTGGATTTGGTAGAGTAGGGTTAATGGTTGGACTCTCTGTGACCTTAAAAGCATAATCTTAAAGGTCTTTTCCAATCTAGGTGATTATGTGATCCTATGATGGATTTAATAAAATATTATAAAAGTGTTGCAATTCTTTGCCAATAAATGAATGACAAGACACTGAGTGGAACAATCAGAATTTCTGAAGACTGGATTGGCTGTTTCCATGCATAAAGTCTGAATTTGACCATCACTTTCAAAAGAAAAAGGCAGATTTTTGCAAATAGTGCTCCTTGTGTGAGTTCCTTAGTGTATCTTCACTTCCCTTGCCCCTGAAAATGGGAAAAGCTTTGTTTCCATTTTAAGCATTTCATTATGTGTATTGTGTCCATAATTTAAAATAGCATCAAACTGTGGTTTAGATTTTGATGAACAACACAGAATGGCCCCCAGACTTAGTAATTACCTGTTGATGGTAACACCTAAGAAACTCTTCTAACAATGATAAATATCTTATTTATAACAGGATTTTGCAGTCCTCACAGAAATGGGACTAAGTTCCATTAACAAGCATTATGCATCATGATTTAGAAGAAACCAGGAAGTTTTGGCCCAGGGTCCTCCCGTACATAATTCTACATCTACATTTGTAGATTTGTTTGTTGATGTAGATGTAACATCCCCTGCTGCTAATTCCATTTCACCTGCTTTTTTTTTCCCTAGTAATTTAAATGAGTTTATTTCATGTACTTTATTTCAAGTAATTTCATAATTAATTTCTTAGTGTTTTATAGTAGGTATTTGTCTGTCCTCACCTGCAAACTTTTCCGAGCAGCTTTATTCATGGTGGACCCTGACCCTGAAAATGATAAGATACCAACATACATGAACATTTTAGGATTTCAGTGACTTTTCCTGACCAAAACTGGGCTAAATTTCAATTATGATGCGATCTGAAATTACTTTCAAGAAACTTCACAGTGGATCAGTCAAACTGCTTCATTTTAATAGTTTCAGTATAGTCAATTTCTATTTCAACCATTATTATATATGTAATTTTTTTTTTATTGCAGGTTAACACAATTTAGCACAGCCATTGGCGAACATGATTTTAACTTTCTTTTCTTGAAAACACAGATAATATATTTAGCAAATGTCAAATATTTTCAAACATATTTCCATAAAGGTAGTAATGAAAAATGAACATTTCCTCTAGACAATTTCATTTTTGACAAACTGGAGTTTTTTAACGAGGACAGAAGAAAAATCTCCTAGCTATTACTGAAAAAAAAGTATACAGAAAGTGTGTACGGAAGGAAGAGCAGACTTTCAATTTAGAAAAGAGCACAGAATCATCTTGGTTACACATATAGTTCCCAGTTAGCAAATCACAGTTATTCAAAGAGTATTTGAACATAGATGTATGTACAAGGTACTATTACTGTCTTACACTAATTGACATTGCTTCATTTCTTTCTCTTTAATGAATTGCATCATATTCTGCATTAAAGAAAATACATTCTTCCTTACTATCTTCTAATAATTAATTAATAATAATTCCGTAATTTAAGGATCCCATTGCTTCTGTTCCCTGTGGCTTGAATTCAAACATGATGTCATGAACAGCTGGACATTTCCTGTAGCTAGTTTGGGCAGCACTCACCTTGGAACTTGAAAAATAAATACTAGTGATGTGTAAAATAGGGTGGGGGCCCAATCAAGAAGCCAGGTGTAATATGTAGGGTCATGTCCCAGTGGTTTCCCTATCTTGATGTGACTACTTCTAGGATGATTTGTTAGAGGCAGAATGTTTTACATAAACTATTTTCCCTCCTCAGAACACTGTTATAGTTTCCACTTTGTATATTTTCACATGCCACTTTCACCATGGCAGAATCTGAACATCTTCCCATAGTGCATGAAAGCATATGAGCAACATCTGTCATAGGTGGTTTGTTCTTTGTCTCACCTTCTCCCTGGAGAGAGAGCTGTGTATGTAGTGGAGAGGGATATAAATAATAGATTATTCTTCTCCACAGTCAAACTATGAAATAATTAAATAAATAAATGGCTTGATGCAGACTGATACTTGTTTTATTTTTCCTAAGCAAAACGTTAAAAGAAAAGTCAGTGGCATATGAAATTTTCTATTCAACTTCAGAGGAAATATTTTGGTTTTGCAGAACAGACTAAAGAATTGAGAAATGAAAGGTTAGATTCATGAAACTTTGCTAAAAAAGAAGCTGGCAAAGAGAAGACCTCTTCATGCCTAGCAACTCAATTATTATAATACTCAGCCCAGAATATGACATACTCAAGTCACTGCACATCTGGGTTGCAGATGATGCTCATGGATTCATTCTCTGTTCAAGGTAAATTGGAGCAGTCTTAATAGGAGGAGGTGAAAGGTCTGAGCCTGACATGGTGATCTCCTTGGGTGTTTATGGCAATTTCTTATGACAGGATATCCCTTTTTCTTGTGGTTTTACAGGGTATGGCTCTTTTGCTTTCCATCCAAAATATATGTCAACTTTGAATAATGCATTAATAATTTCAGGATGACTAGAATCACAGTTATTTTAGGGGATATTTTATGCAGTTCCAGAAAAAAGTTATATTTAGGGAGAATTATTATGTTTTTAGATAAATTCTATTTATTACCTACTGTTGGCTTATTCTTCAGGAGATCCTGCATGATTGTAATTTTTTAAGTAGTTGTTTACTAGTATATAGTAACAAACTAGTTTTCAAGTTTCATTGTTATATATGGTTATTACAATTCTCCTGGCTGTAAATCAAAGAAACTCTTCACAGGGTGAATTCTTCCTAGGAGGGATTTTAATGCCAGACTGGATCATCCATGATATAATTAGCACACCTTGATATTCCCATAAGCTGTTCTGGTCCTTACCTCTAGCCAAGTGACACTCTGAAGTGTAGGAAATTGCTTCTCACTATTAAAAACAAGTACTTCTCCGAGCTGCATAGCTAATGAAACCTAAATCTTTCTGATGTACCACATTGTACCTTTTCTTTATTTCTTCCTTGCCTCTAACAACAACCACCTCAGCTGTATCCCTTGGATAGCCCCATCACATTAGCAGATGACTAATGACAACACACTAGTAAGGCTAAGGATGGTTGGGAGATCTTTATGTGCTCATTGCCTACAGCTGCTGCCAAACAGAATATTTATCAGCTGAGCTCTTTCTGCTTTTTCCTCACTAATTTGAACCTAGGTCTTCTACCTGATTGCTGAGATTCCCATGAATTTATTTCTTTCTTAAATGACAGTATTGGCCAAATTTGGTGAAAAGTGACCAGTGTGCTCAAGGTTTATTGGGTTGAGGAGCACTAACAGCCAGGTAAATTCAATTAAATTCTTTTTTTCTTGCATAGGAAAACAGTCTGTAAAGATAAATAAAATCAACTGAAACACTTCCAATCTGATCTACATTGTAAAAATAAGTTAATTACTAGACGTTAGGCACATATTTGTGGCACTGGAGGTTATAGTTTTTGGGGTTCCATTTTTCACTCATTAATGTCATTTAAGCCCTCAAAACATTTTTTTATTAATTCAGCTTTCATTTTAGCTAGTTTAAAAGGACAGATATAAAAGGCCACTGCCTCCACATAATGGAAAAAAACCACAAAATCCAGCACCCAATATTGATGTTCAGCTTTCAGGTCTTCTGGTCACTTCCTCTCTGATCCTGAGCAAGTCATTAGAAGATCTGAGGTACATTAACATTCTGTCTGAAAAGAAGAAAAGAGAGAAGAGAAAAAGAAGAAAAAAAGTAAAAAGGAGAAAAGCAGCTGTATAAATATAACTATCCATAACTACCTTCCAAATATACAGAACTCAGATCCTGGCAACACGAGAACTACAGTGTTCCTCTTGAATTGGGAAAGAAGGCTACATTACTGCAGATGTACTTCCCTTCTGAAAGAACTCCATTCTCCCCTTTCCAGTGTGAATTTAATGGCACTATATGGCTCTGGTATGCTCTTTCAGTCATAAGTCTCTCAGATCCCATCAAAGTTCTGTTCCCCAGATTTATTTCTACATTTTTCTGCAATTTAGTTTTAAAATGTTTTCACACATTGTTAAATACAAGATTTTTTTTTAACCAAGAAAAAAAAATCCCTTAGAATTAAATCATTGCTCTGTTGTAATCATTAGCAATATTCTTGCTTTTCTAGCTAGAATGTCTGGATAGAGAAGGAGCAATGCAGGATGTCAATCAAAATAGTTTTTGCTCTCCTTTTTCTCTCTCTGTCTTCCCTTGAGGTTCACAACTTCATTACCTCAAAATATGGGAAGCTGATTTTATTATGATTTTTTTCTATTTTTTTCCCTATGATTATTGCGTATTTTTCAGGGCACAGAGACTATTACCCTAAAACAATAATGTTCTGGAAAAAAATTGAAAAAGCAGAGTTTTCCTTAAAGATTGGTCATGTTTTAGTAGTCTGTGGATTCCCCCAGTAGGGATATTTTATTATACAATAAGTGCTATGATATAGAAACAACAATTATATTCACTCTGGAGAACTGAGAGGTTTCTGCTGTTACTAAATCTTATTTTAAAATACGGAACTCCTTAAATCTTTGTGTGTTTAGTGTTTGTGAATCTCAGTTTGGATATGTCCTTGACTGCTCTCTGATCAACACCTTTAAATTGCAGTGCCAAACTAAATATAAATGACAGTTCCATGTTCACAAATACAAAGAGTCTCAAGTGTACTTTTTTTCCCCCATTTACATTCTGATTACAGAAAAGCATAATTTCCAGTGTTAACATCAAATATCCTCAAGCAATATAAATCTTAATTACTGTATGCTGGAAGTAGTACTAACAAATGCATGAGGTACTTTACAAGAAAGTAAGTGTGTCCCTATGTACATGTAAAGAATTTCAGCACAGTTTCTTTCCTGTAGTTAACAAGACCTAAATCTATTTAATAGTTATATTGCTCTAAGAAGCAATATAACATAGATAATTATTTAGAACTTCAGATTTGATTCTTACTTTTCTTTTAACAGTAGTTTTCTGAAAAACATCCACACTAGATCTGATATCTAGTGAGCTAATGATCTATGAGTGACATTCATAATTTAAGATTGTTCATAGAATAACTTAGACTGAAGTTATGAGGCTCGATGATCCCGTATGTTTGGAAGTCAGACACAGAGATGCTTCAAAACTGTTCAGCAGAAATCTGTCACTAACTCTTTTATACAGTAGGGAGGTTTAAGGAAAAGAACACTTGAAATGTGTTAATCAAGATTTGTTTCTTCAGGCAGACTGAGCTGAAAAGAAAAGGCACTGGAATTGAGGGAGTTACACCTCCTTATATTAGTGGCAAAATTGGCTGAAATGTCATGTACTCAAGACTTCTTGAGAAAATGAAGAAATGTTAAAACAAGAGTTTCCACTTTCCTTGTAATTGTTTTGCATTTCTTATGTTTCGGACAATAGTTACATCTCCCTGGATCTGCAGGTGGTGTGAAAAGAAAGCCCTTTATCCATCTTAAGGAGATAGAAATCCAGGAGCCACTTCCCTTCCCCAGGAAATTACTGCTCAGATAGCATGGGTTCTGCTGGCATGACTGGTGGTTTATGACTACTCTTTGAGAGACACCTGTCTGCAGGAAAAGTGTTAACAGGGTCTGAAGTGTGTTCTCCTGCAGATAGCTGAAGGATGTGTATGGCCATGATGCAGAGACAGTTACAGCAGCAGAGGAATATTTGAGGTATTCTTCAGGACAACATAGCCTTTGTTCAGCTTTTTTCACCACTCTGTTGCTACTACTGTGTGTATCTGACATTGGTGCTCCTAATGGAGAGCCCTTTTCTGAGAGGATGCTCAGCCTCCTCGGGAAACACCAAGGCACAGAAGTAACAGCAGAAGTTCAAAATTGATTATCTATTTTTTAAAGTTTCTAAATTTTGTTGTTGTTGTTGTTTTTTTAATTTTACATTGATATACATAAGTAGAAAACAGTAATCTCTCTCTCCTCAGTTAACCTCCTTTGGCCATTAATGGCTAATTGCAAGGAATGACAAATCCTATTTAACTTCACGTAATTTCTATACAGTGCAACTGATGTTGGTTAATCATCATAAAATATTTTTTCTGATTCTTTGTCAAAATCTTGAATAGAACAGAAGTTCATCTATAGCAAATAATTACAGTCATTTTAACCTTTCTTTTTTGGCAGTGGACAGAACATACTTCTCTGCTCTACAGCTTTTCAGCATCTCATTTAAAATAACAAGTTGGGCTCATCTGCTCTGGTATTGCCTGGTGAGATATAGGGATAAATAGCTCCTTAAAACCTTGGGACATTCCTCTTGTCTCTGTGGCCTAATCCACTACCAAACCTGTCATTATCATTCACTGAAGAAAATGTCACAGCTAATGTACTGTACAACCACGATTTTAATTTAAAATCACTGTGTGGACACTACTTCTTTACTACAGGCTATATAACTATACATTTAATATCTTTATCCAGATGTATAAAAAATGAGTTCATTAAAGCTGATTGGGTACTTGCATAAGAATGTCTTTGCAGAGTGAAATACCCCGCAGCATGTTAAATCCTTCCAAATTCCCCTCCAGCACTGCAAAGTATCTTTACCACATGGACAACCATGGTGGGGCTCCAAGAAGGACAAAGGCAAGTGGTTAAACAAAGATTTACTATCAAGATATCTAGACTGTGATCATCTAGTGCAAACTGGATTTTATAGTTCTGCAGTGTAAGTAAATATAATCTGATTGTTTCAGTGAATCAACATCACTACATAATTATCAGCAGGCAGTCAAAACCAGAGCTGGCTGATATTTCACAAAATTTTTTGACATTTTGGGGAAAAAAGAGAACATTTCTAAAATGTTTCCTTTAGATTTTGACCATCCCTATTTAAAATCTGCAACTCAAAAAGTTAAATTTCAGTTTATATATATAGGATCTCAAGTACGTGGAGTGATTTAAGGAAAGTTTTTAAATTTTTTTTCCTTTTCCTATCTCCCACCATTCTGAGGGGTAGTAGCCTGCTTAGTGTTTCTCATGATCAAGTGCTAAGACAAGAAGGTTTCCATTTTCTAAGCAAGTATTTATATATGGGTAACTGTGTGCTTTGGTCTGCCTGTCTTACCAACAGGAGCTATGATTCTGCGAAAATCTTCCTCTTCAGTATTTCCTGCAGTAGCTCATAGTCTAATCCTTAATGGCTTGTAATTTAATACCTGCTCTGTCAGGGGATTTGATAGCCATTACAGCAGCTATTTCGGTTGGTTGCGTCGTAGCTCAGTCTGAGGTTTGCAGAGCTTGGCAGCTCCAGCCCTGTATGAGTATGAACCTCTGCTTTGCCATTGTCAGGCCCGAGGTAACTCAATAACAAAGTGAAACAGTCCGGTGCACCAGGCTGGATAACCATTTGGCTGGGTTTGTACCTAAGCTAGTGAAATCACAATTTCCCTAGTACCATTTTCACCTGAAGAAATAATAAATTGGCTTAGGATTGCTCACCTTGAGAAACCAGCCCAAGCTCACTCTTTGTGAAGAAGCACAAAACTAAGCAAAACTGCAGCTCCATTTCATTACCAATGCTTTGCTCAGCTCTAATATTAAAACATTTTCTTTCTATTTTTATATTTCAGTTGTCACCTTCCCTAGCAAGGCACCATTTTCTTTCATCAGGGCTTTAGAAATAGCACCAATTTGTTTCCACCTACTCTCTGTACAGCTGTGATCTTTAATCCCTGGTATCAATCTCTTTTTCTGTGGTTCCTGCCTCACTCTGTAACCCCTGCAACCTTGGAGCAAATGAGTCTATTTTTGTCTCTGGAGATTTGATGGCAGATAACACAGTTATTAGGGACATCTTTTTCTTGCTCTAATAATGATGATCTGCCTTCGGTAATTTTTTTATGCCTAAATTGCCAGCATGGCTGGAGGGACACTCTGACATGTTTTTCCTGGGTGTGCAGATTGCTACTTTTTCTCTCCTCCTTTTTTTTTTTTTTTTTTTTTTTCTCTTCGCTATAAGATATTTATTTATTTCAATTTTTGTTTCATCTAATCCCCTGGTATGACTTAGGCATTCATGTGTAACTTATAGCTGTCAACATTTACACTAGGCTGCTCAAATTTATTGCTGACCACTGAGACAGCTATAATTTCATTTTGGTCAAATACCTTAAGCTCTCTCACATTCCCACAGTGTGGTTCTTATGCCAGTGCCCCAGGAAAGAAATCCCCACTGAAGCTTTTATGCAGCCTTCACAGATTGTGGTACAGGTTTATAGAGTGAGGTTGGATACACTGGGAACAATCTATTATCATTTTCTATCAGAAGTATGAAGGCCATGAAGGATCACAGCTGAATATGAGCTGAGGAAAGAGAAGATTTCTCAGGTGATGACAACACCCAAAATCTATAATGCTAGAGGGTAAAAGACAGATTTGTGAAATCCCACAGACAACTTGTGGAGTCTGAAGAACATGAGGTATGTGATGTTAGACATGGGATGGGTGTGATCCATGAGATCCAAGTGGAAAGTTTCATTTAATATTTGAACTGCAACACCATGGATTATCTTCAGCTCTTGAGGGACACCATTTACAGTTTTGGTTTGCACCCTTTTGCCCACCGATGACAGTTTGTTTATTATGAAAAGATTAAAAAAAAACCAAAACAAAACAAACCCCAAACAAATATAACAAAATAACAGAGAATAATAACTCCTGTGTGTTGCTGTCACTAAAACCAGCCTATCAAGAGCTTGTTATGTTTCCAATCAGGTTGGCTGCTAAGATATTTTCTGAAAAATACTTGCTTGGTTTTGGTTGTTTTTTAACTTTTTTTCTGTACCTTTTAAAAATATTTTGCAAATGTCAATCTTCTTGACGGAGAAGGAAAAAAAGGTCTTGAAGAACACTTCTTTTCTGAAAAAAAGGTGTCCTCGGCTTTCTCTCCAAAGATGGACAAATAAAAGTTTGGTATGTACTTTGAATAAGCTCCTTGTTTAGGAATATATCCTTTAATCTCTTTTACTACTGAGTTTGAAAACTTAACCATAGCTTTAAATTTAGTTGCATCACTCTCAGATTCTCACCTAGCACAGGAAGGTTTTCCAAAGATTTTGGTCCCAGAGGACCCTAAGAATCTCCAAGCTTTCTTTCAGAACCACCACAGCCCCACAGAACTGGGGACAGTGCTGAAAGAATAAACCACGTTTTTTGGTATACTTCTATGGGCTGTGGTGGAAGAAACAGTGCAAGAACTATTTCATGGTGCTTTCAGAAAAGGGAGATTGCCAGTAGCACTATTTTTGGAAACAATAACTTGAGTAAATGTATTTTATCTTCCTTAAATTTCTAACAATTAGAACTACCAAAGCATACATAGGAATACCTTATTTTCTTCTTGCTAATATGTTCTCATTTGCCTATGTCCCTTGTTATTCCTTGTAGTGCATAGTTCTCTCTACTTATAGCTGAATGAAAGCATCTGAAAATTATTCCTTTAACTCATTGCTGGGTGTTATTGCAATTACCCTGCCGTTTAACTCAAATTCTTCTCTTGTTATGATAGAAATTTAGCTTTCAGCTTGTGCTGCAAATACACAAGATGTACAAAAGATAGACCTGCATGAGCTGGAAAAAGATCTCAGGAAGCCTTGAGCAACTTCGATTGCTTTCCATATTCTGGTAGGAAGCATCTTACAGAGAAGAAAGCTTCAGCAAGTCAGTCCAGGATATCACCATAATATATTTAATAAAGCAGTCAAGAAAAATCTAGTGGTGACTCAAACAGAGGAATTTAAAGAGTAAGTGTACTAAGTATTTGATCACAGGTGACCGAGTCTTATTCTTTCTCTGCTCTGTCAGTTTTATGCCTGTTGCTCTGCAAATTGTCAGAATAAGGGAAGCTCTGTAACAAATATTTTAGAATCATAGAATCATAAAATAGTTTCTTCTGGAAGAGACCTTCAAGATCATCAAGTCCAACCTTATTCCTAGCCCTATCAAAACCACTAAACCGTGTCCCTAAGCACAACATCTACCTGTCTCTTAAATACCTCCAAAGATGTTGACTCCACCACCTCCCTGGGCAGGCTATTTGAATACCTCACAATCCTTTCAGTAAAGAAATTCTTCCTAATATTCAGCCTGAACCTCCCCTGGTTCAACTTCAGGCCATTTCTTCTCGTTCTATCGCTTGTCACTACGGAGAACAGACCAACTCCCACCTTGCTACAATTTCCCTTCAGGTAGTTGTACAGAGAACTAAGGTCTCCCCTCAGCCTTCTTTTCTCAAGGCTAAACAGTCCCAGATCCTTCAGCCTTCCCTCATAAGAGACGTGCTCCAAACCCTTTACTAGCTCAGTAGCCCGCCTCTGTACCCTCTCCAGCACCTCAACGTCCTTCTCATAGAGAGTGGCCCAAAAGTGGACACAGTATTCGAGGTGTGGTCTCGGCAAAGCCGAGTACTGGGGAATGATCACCTCCCTGCTCCTGCTGACTACGCTATTCCTGATAAAGGCTAGGATGCAGTTGGCCGTCTTGGCCACCTGGGTGCGCTGCTGGCTCGTGTTCAGCCCGCTGTCAACCAACACCCCCACGTCCTTCTCTGCCTGGCAGCTCTCCCGACAACTCCTCCCAAGCCTGTATCGCTGCTGGGGGTTGTTGTGGCCCAAGTGCAGGACCCGGCATTTGGTCTTATTGAAACTCATGGAATTGGCCTTGGCCCAGAGATCCAGTCTATCTAGATTCCTCTCTAGACCTTCTCTACCTTCAAGCAGATTGACACTTCCACCCAGCTTGGTGTCATCTGCAAACTTACTAAGGGTGCACTCTATCCCCTTATCCAAATTGTTGATGAAGATGTTAAACAGGAGTGGCCCCAGTACTGAGCCCTGGGGGACACCACTCATGACTGGCCACCAGCTGGGTTTAACTCCATTGACCACAACTCTTTGGACGCGTCCTCTAATGAGTTTTTTACCCAGGAAAGTGTATGCCCATCTAAGCCAAGAACAGTCAATTTCTCTAATATAACACTGTGGGAAACACTGTCAAATGCCTTACTAAAGTCAAGGTAGACAACATTCACAGCCTTACCTTCATCCAACCAGAGGGTCACCCTGTCATAGAAGATGATGTTTGTTAAGCAGGGCCTGCCCTTCATAAACTCATGCTGACTAGGCCTGATCACCTATTTGTCCTGCATGTGCTTTTTTTTCTTTTTTTTCTCCTTTTTTTTTTTTTTTCATTTTTATTTTTTTTCTTTTTGAGTTTTTTTTTTTTTTTT
>JANHGN010017268.1:4150-33423 GCA_024605025.1 Megaceryle maxima
TCAAACCTGGACACCTGAGCTCCACCAGAACCATCTCCTCAAACCTGGACACCTGAGCTCCACCAGAACCATCTCCTGGCTTCCTGACCCCCATCATCCCACCCCACCTTGGACACCATCTCCTCCGGTGGCCCCTACCCGGTCCAGCCGGCTCTCGTCCATGGACTTGGAGTACTCCTTGAGCTTGTACTCCTCACGCTCGATGTGGGAGCTCTCGATGTCGGCCGAGAGGTGGGGCATGTTGGACACCCAGGCCACCGTGCGCTCCGCCGCCGGCATCACCGGGTTCAACGTCGACGGCGTCTGCGAGGCCTGGGGGGGACACGCGCGGTGACGGGCTTTGGTCCCTACCGTCCCCACCAGCTCCACCTTCCCCACGTCCAGCCATGGATTCATTGTGTCCACCCAACGCTGTCCTCTCCCTGTCTTCTCCATGGCTCCACAAAGTTCTTTGTGTCACCCGTGTTCCTCTGTGTCCCCATCACCACTGTGTCCCCCATATTGCCATGTCCCCAGTGTCCCCGTGTTCCTCATCTCCTTCGTTTCCCACAGCCCCATGTTCCCCATCTCCACCATGTTCCATGTCCCTCATCCCCACCATGTCCCCATATTCTCCATCTCCACCACGGTCCATGTCCCTCATCCCCACCATGTCCCTCATGTTCCTCATCCCCACCACGTTCCATGTCCCTCATCCCCACCATGTTCCATGTCCCTCATCCCCACCATGTCCCTCATGTCCCCCATCTCCACCACATTCCCATGTCCCTCATCCTCACCATGTCCCTCATGCCCCTCATCTCCACCACATTCCCATGTCCCTCATCCCCACCATGTCCCTCATGTCCCTCATCTCCACCATGTTCCATGTCCCTCATCCCCACCATGTCCCTCATGTTCCTCATCTCCACCACATTCCCATTTCCCTCATCCTCACCATGTCCCTCATGCCCCTCATCTCTACCACATTCCCATTTCCCCCTTCCCCACCATACCCCCCCTCCCCCCCATCCCCACCACCCTCCCCCGTCCGCCTAGGGAGGCTCGCCACGGTCCCGTTTCCCCCCCCACCCCGCGTCCGTTTTAACCCCACCGTTCCGCCGCGGCTTCAGGCGCGGCCGATCTCCGCGGGCGGTAACGACGAAACTCTTGGAGGGGCCACCCCCCGCGGGTCAGCGGCCACCGGGACGACCGACCTTACAAGCCCAGAGAGATCGGTGGAGCCGCCCGGAGTCCCGCCCCAGCGCGGGGAGCGCGCCCACTGGGACCAGGCCTATCCCTTCCCGGGGGGAGGCGGCTCCCAGCGTTCCGCTGCTCCTTCCCTACCAACGGGGCCGCGCCCGCACCCCCTTCATCCTCCCGCCGTCGCTTTCCCGCCCTTGTTACTCACCGGACGGGAGCTCTTCCTCCTCCTCCTCCTCCTCCTCCTCCGCCGCCGCCGCCGCCACTACCGATGCCTCTCTCCGCCACTGAGCACCTTCCGCGCCTCGCGCCGCCGCCGCTCCCTTCCCCCGCGCTACGGCGCCCGACGGCCACCGCGGCGGCGGCGGCGGCAGCGCCCGCGACGAAGCCGCCGTGTTTGTTCAAAATCACGCGCCCCGCGCCATTTCCCCGCCGCATCCCATAATACTCCGCCGCGCCGCCCCTGGCAACCGCCGGCCCAGCGTTATGCGTGCCCCGCCCCGCCTCGCGCTTCCGGGCCCACTCCGCCGGCTCCAGGCTTGCCCACTTCCGGGACCGCTGGAGACGGGCCTGGCCTCGTCCCGTCTTGGCCTCGTTCCGTCCGGCCCCGCGTGGGTGCTGCCGGCACCCCCGCGCGGTTATATACGTTTTCTGTTTCCTGTACGTGCCGCCTCGCGGCCCCGGGGGAGTGGGGGGAAGCCAAGGTGGGGCCCTTTCGTCTTCTTGTCCCGCGGCCGAGCTCTGCCCGTGCGGACGTTCCCTACCACGTGACCCCGTCCGCCGCTGCGCTGCGGCCCTTCTAGCCCGCTGGCGGAGCGGCTCTATGGTAGGAGGCCCGCGGCGCTCGGCGGGAACGGCGGCGAAGATGGCGGCGGCCGTGAGGCAGGACCTGGCGCAGCTGATGAACTCCAGCGGTTCTCACAAGGATCTGGCTGGCAAGTGAGTCCCGGAGCTGCCCGCCACGGCGGGGGATAGGCCGCGGGGGTTACGGCCGCTGGGAGGGGCGGGATAGGGGACGGCTGAGCCCGCGGCGGGAGAGAGGTGGCTCTTGTTCATCGGCCGCACAGTGAAAAGATTAAAAAATAAACGTTTTAGTTCACGCTTTTCTCGCTTGTTTATCTCCCTGACGGCGGCTGGCTCTGCGCCGGTGCTGTCCCCGGCGGGGCGTCCGCTCGCTCCGTTATTATTATTAATGAATATTGCTGTTATTTTTACGAGCTGGGTGTTTTGGATGGGTGGGAGCTACTCGAAGGGCAACGCGTCACATGGCTTTTTCTGTCCCCCGAAGGTTCACTCGGATATCGTTCAGCCAACAGAAATTCCACCCGTTGCTCACTTACTCGAAGTTGCTTCACTTTTAGGAGTTTTCGTATAAAAACTTGAAAACGTTGCCCTCAAAACGTGGCTTCAATGCGAATGTCCATTGGCGTTGCACATGCTGAGGCCCAGGCAAAGCTTAATTAGCTTTAAGAGGCATTAAAACTGCAGTTTGCTGCTTTTTGCAGGAATAAAAGGCATAGCCTGGGCCTGTGCTCGTGCCAAGTGGCTGTAAGATGCCTATTTACCACCCACTCCCAACACTGTTCCTCATTCTCATTGAATAAATACGGATTTTTGAACATTTAACAAACTTTATTAATCTTTATTTGCCCAGAGAGGCTGTGGAGTCTCCTTCTCTGAGGCACTTTCCAACCCCACCTGGCTCTGTTGCTGTGTGGGCTGCCCTGGGTGACCCTGCTGGGGCAGGGGGGTTGGACTCGATCATCTCCAGAGCTCCCTTCCAACCCCATCCATTCCATGATAATTCACAAGTAACCTAATTTTCTTACTTTTTCTGTGCACTATTCTACAGATGCGATTTATAAATGATTCTTATTTTATTCTTTTTATTTTTTTAACCTTCAAAATGGAAAATAAATTTGCAGCTAACAAAATAATGAGTTGCATTATCTGAGAACCTAGCCCTGGGATTTAAAAAGACCCAGATAATAATTCCAGGTGAACTGTTCCTGACATTTGAGCACAAAAGCTTTGAAAAATTGCCACTTCAGAGGTATAGAAAATAAAAGATCATAAGAAAATAGAAGCACAAACCCCAACGTAGAAAGCAGGCTGAAACCCAGAACTTGTTAGTGAAAAAAAGTGACTTGTGAGTGATTCTGAAGCTTTTTTTTTCTTTCTGATTTGTGGACAGATACCGTCAAATACTGGAAAAAGCCTTGCAGCTGTCGGGTGTAGAACAACTTGAAGCTTTGAAAGCTTTTGTAGAAGCAAGTAAGTGCATCTGATGCAATCCCTTTGCACACAGAGTGGAAGCCCAGAGATTTGTGGGGTGACATGTTTATTAGCTTATATTTTTGCTCCTATTGGGACACCAACCCAACTAGAAGAGGAAGGGTCATTGCCACGTTAAGAAGTTAAAGGAGAATAGACTTGGAAAGCTTTGTAAGTTATAACTTTCCAACCTGTCAGGAGGTGAAAAGACAGAGTTGTTTCTGTTTGAATGCTAAAATTGGTGCTAGATACCAAGTGGTATTTAAACTACAGCCCCCTTCCTCTCCTGTCTCAAGTTTGTTTGATAAATCTGTCAAGATGAAATGTCTGGGGGCTTTTGGTTTATTGAACAACATTTGGCTAATGGAATAACTCTCTAAATTACACACCTTGTGGGGTTGGTTTTTTGGTTTGGGTTGGGTTTTTTTGGGTTGTTTTTTTTTTTTTTTAAGTTGAGACTAAACTTGGTGAAATTTAACATAAAAGTTGACTTTGCCCAAGATGTTTCAGCAGCTGAGAACAGTGCCCCAGAATGAAACATCTCTCTAAAACAGAAATCAAAGGGAGAAATCCGTTATTATCTGGCAGGGGTTAGAGCTCAGGTGAGCTCTAGTGTATGCAAACTTGCTGAGGGAAGAAAATCCACCTTTTAGAAAGAAATAACCCCCCCTTTCTTCAGTTTGGTACTGTTTTAAAAGCTCAAAATACTCCAATTTAGCTTAGGCTGAAGGAGCTGACAAGCATTGCAACTCTCTTGTTTTTCTTCCGTATGTCTCTGAACCAGTGGTGAACGAGAATGTCAGTCTAGTGATCTCCCGTCAGCTACTGACAGATTTCTGTACCCATCTTCCAAGTCTTCCTGACAGCACAGCTAAAGACATTTACCACTTCACCTTGGAAAAGATACAGCCTAGAGTTATTTCATTTGAAGAGCAGGTGAGAGATCAATGACGAGGGGTTTCTGGTTTGCGGGCTTGGCTTTGTTTTGGTTTAGGTTTTTTTCTCCTATCTGTTGACTATTTAAAATCTTTTAAAAAGCTGTTCAAAAACAGATATTCCTACTTAAGAGTCCAGTTTTTGTACGAGCAAGACTTGAGCTAAAGGCAGAAAGTATTTAGGACTGTGCAAAGAATAAAGAATTTGTCTCTTTTATCGGGATGCTGGGCACGTAATTCCTCTGCTACCAGAAAATGGCTTCTTAAAATGAAACAATACTGGAGGTACTGCAGAGAGTCAGGCTGGTACTTGTGTAACTGCACCTAACAAGCAGGTGCTGCAAAAAGAGAAGCATCTTGGCAAATAGCTTTTCTTTCAGAATAAATACCTTTCCATCTGTGTGTCTCTGGATTTTAGCCATAAACATTTTACCAGGGGGGAAAAACAAAAAACCAAAAACCAGCAATGTTTTCTTGAAATCCTAATTCTGGTTAACTAATACACTGCAGTTCTTTTACAATTCAGTTCTTGGTTTGGTTGTATGAGTGTGTCATCTGTGTGTCATCTGAGATTTCTTACTGAAGGTGTTTATAGGAAAAGCCTTTAGGAGTTAGTATTTGGGAAGAAAAGGAAGGCAGCTTGTCATGTTTTGGATTTGATTCTCTTTATCTTGTCCTTCTTTAAGCAGCTTTAAGTCTTTAACTGCCAGATGCAGTTATGTTATAATGCATACATCAGATATGCATATCAAATATAATGCATATATCAAATATATATGCATGCATCAAATCCAAGACATCAGATTCTTTCTTTTTTATTTTTTAAACCATATTTCTACTTATCAAACCAAGTTTCTGAGCACTGCTGTTTTACCCACTGACAGCTGCTCTAAAAAGTTTCTACATCAGCATCTAATCATAGTTCACCTCATTCCTATATCAGAAGCATGATATGAGATGCAACTGCATGAAATGTCTTGTGAATCTTGGTGATTCAGTTCTTGAAGGCCTCATTTCATCTCTTAAAAGCAAAACCAAAAAGTTCCTACTTAAAGCTCCCTAAGGATAAACTCCTTTTATCTGCTCATAAGCTTAAGTGGAAATGCTTCAGATCAGCACTTGTATTTAAAAAAAAAAACCAAAACACCTTGGTATTGAAGCTTAATTAAATTCTTAAAGCTTAATAATGAAATAAAGCTTAAGTCCCACACAGGACTTCTTGTGTGGAAAGAGTTAAGTGCTTCTAGGTTGCTGTGTCTGAAGCTGGGGTATCGATTGAGGGGATTCATGAGCAAGAACAAATACTGTGAAAGTTAATGCAGAACCATTCCACTTTTATAACATTTGCTATTGATTTTATTCTTGTTTAGGTCGCTTCAATAAGGCAACATCTGGCATCAATCTATGAGAAAGAAGAAGACTGGAGAAATGCAGCACAAGTGTTGGTGGGGATCCCTTTGGAAACAGGGCAAAAGTAGGTACAGCGCTAGACACGGCTGTGCGTTGTTAAATGTATTGCTGCCTTAAGTAAGTTACAACACAGTGCATGTGTTAAGTACAACACAGTGCACGTGCAGACCAGCAAGTGAGAATTTTGAGGTTGCATTATTTTCCCAGGGTTTCAGTAGTTCAGGCCAGAACTGTTGCCAGATGACAGCCTGATGACTGTACATTACAGTAAACAATTCAGTAACTCAGACTATTGTACCAAAAGTTTTGTGCTCTTTGTTAGCCTGGTTGATAAGCAGCCTTTTTGATTGTATTTTATAAAAGTTTGAAGGTTACTGAGAGGTTCTTGAAAGGTGGCAGCTCTTCTATGGGTTCACCCTTGCAGTTCAAAATGAACACGTAGTTTGAAATGGGCTATTAACCAATGCAACTGAGGGGGTTTTGTGGGGTTTGTTTGTGGAGTTGGGTTTGGGGTGGGGTTTTTTTCAGTCTAGAACCCTTGCTGTTAGTTTTCTCTGGCTGTCCTTTCTGTCTTCTTTCTCTGGGAAGGAATTGCTGTAGGTTTTGCCTTTGTAGCACGCGCTCGTTCCATTGCAGGTTTGCTTCTTAACTCAAGTGGCTCAACGCTTCTGGCAACCTTCCAATCCACTAAAAGCAGATTATTCAAGTGTACATTTGTGTCTTGGTGAACAGCATTCATTCTAGTGGTGGTTGTAGGAGCTGGGTTTATATTGGCATTCATCTCAGATTTCCTTACCCCGAGCAGAGCGCGCTAATTTTGGTGTTAGGGAAGGAGAAAGCAGAGTAAACCAAATGTTGCCAAGTGCTTAAGAGTCATACTATATGTTTAGAACAGCTAAGAGCAAGGGTAGTTGTGGAGCACCTCTTGAGCACTTGCTTTTCTGTTTCTCTACAGACAATACAACGTAGATTATAAACTGGAGACCTACCTGAAAATTGCCAGGCTGTATCTGGAGGATGACGACCCAGTTCAGGCAGAAGCTTACATCAATCGAGCTTCCCTACTTCAGAATGAGTCAACTAATGAACAGCTGCAAATCCATTATAAGGTTATCAAACTTGCTTTATTGCTTTCTCTTTCTAAAGGGAGATGATTCCACACTGAGAGGTTTTTATGCACTGTAATTTTCATAATGAGAAAAGAGACAAAGGGAAAAGGTTCTAAGTGGTTTGGGGAGCTTGAGTTCCCCATCTTGGCAATAATTCAACAGCTCATTCCTTATAACTTTGAGATAAGCCTATAAAGGTTCCTTAAATATCAGCTTTACTGTTTGAAAATAAAGCTTAGGCTTCAAAATATCTGAAATATTGTTGAAAATTGCTTCCACCTTTGGAAATTTAAGAGATCTTTTTTTCCCAAAGATCATGTCCAATATTAGTGACAGTGGAAGCATCAATAATCAAATAGTGAGTCCCATCCAAGTCTCAAGTAGTCAAGTGTCTGCTGACCTTTCTGCTTATCTGTGGGTTTAGTGTGTGCATAGTTCATCCACTGACTTCTCAAACCATTTAACAACTGGGCTAAGCAGTGGTAACTACGGTGTGACAGTTTCAGCAGTGGTGTTTAATACAATACAACCCAAAGCAAGAGGTGTCGTGAGCTGTAACTCAGGGTGTGGTGGTTCCCCAGTGTAGGGTTTCCTTTCCTTTTTTTTTTTTTCTTTTTTCCTCTGCCCCATGCTTCATTTTAAAGCGTGCACTCCATTGCTAAGTATTTTTTCCAAGCATTAGAAGAGGACAAAGAAAGGGAAAGAAGAAATAATCGGGTTCTGTTACGGTGCTGGAAGGAAAACAGTTGAGATGTGAATTGCAACCTAGGTACCAGCTGCCAGTGTCTGTAGTGAAGAGGAAACTTAGAGTAGCACCTGCACAGTATTTTATTTACTTAGTTTCAGGTGTTGACTTGTGAATAGTGCTGGAAAATGCCCTTTCTCAATTGTTTTCCATGGTACTTCAGCAAGGGCTTTACAAGTCAAGCTAATTGGGATCTGATGAATGGTTACAAATATCTGGTGGGTGGGTGTCAAGGAGAAGGGGCCAGGCTCTTGTCAGTGGTGCCCTGGGATAGCACGAGAGGTGATGGTGGCAAGGGGAAACACAGCAAGTTCCAGCTCAACAGGAGGAAAAACTTTTTCACTGTGAGAGTGGCAGAGCCTGGAAGAGGCTGCCCAGAGAGGCTGTGGAGTCTCCTTCTCTGGAGCCTTTCCAACCCCACCTGGCTCTGTTGCTGTGTGGGCTGCCCTGGGTGACCCTGCTGGGGCAGGGGAGTTGGACTCCACGATCTCCAGAGGTCCCTTCCAAGCCCTACCATTCTACAATTCCAGTCGTTTGAAGACAGATTTCCCTAGGATGCAGTAGAGCAATATTAATGGGAGCTGTAACTTGATAAGGTGGCAATTGCTACACTCCTGTACTAAGCAGCCACCTCTGTTAGTTTCCTTTTTCTGAGACAAGACTTTCTTTCTAGGTTTGCTATGCTCGAGTTCTTGATTACAGAAGAAAATTCATCGAGGCTGCCCAAAGATACAATGAGCTGTCCTATAAGAGCATAGTCCACGAAACTGAGCGACTGGAGGCATTGAAACATGCTTTGCATTGCACTATTTTGGCATCAGCAGGTAAAATGCGCATTACACTGGTGCATACAAGACCCAATGTAGGTATTTCCTGTCACTCAAAGCAAAGTTAGTTTGTTCGTTATCGTGGGGAGGGTTCCAATCTGATGAACATGGTGTCAAAATTGCCTGTTGGTCTACTGCTCATGTTGAGTTGGATTAGTTCTGTGTTTTTGCCAGTGCTAGGGTGGCAACTTGACTAAGATTTTGACTAAGACCATCCAAAGATGGAAAAGATGGTGGCAAACAGTGTTTTGGAACTGCAGCAGAGTTTCCTCTTTGGCAGAGCTTTTTTGCTTAGTTGAAAGGATTAAGAAAAAAGAAAATAAAAGTTGCTGCCTTCTGTTGTTTGCCTCTAAATACTCCATGTTTTGGTGATCATTGATGAGGATTCTTCATGACCTTCCTAGGTCAACAGCGTTCTCGCATGCTTGCTACTCTCTTCAAGGATGAGAGATGCCAGCAGCTTGCAGCCTATGGGATCTTGGAGAAAATGTATCTTGACAGAATTATCCGTGGAAATCAACTGCAAGAGTTTGCAGCTATGCTTATGCCCCACCAGAAAGCAACAACAGCTGATGGTAAGTGTTGCTTTAAAGCCTCAGAATGCTGGCTGTTCATCCACAGGAGTTAAGACTTGCCCAGTGCGGTCAAGAACTGGGATGGAAAGAATTTAGCATTGCTTATGATTATTTTAAAATGATTTCCTAGCATGTTCCTCTCGTGAGGTTAAGAGCAAAGCTTCTTAAGCACAGTTCATCTCCCCACTTGGCTATTAACGGTTCTGAAATACACTTCTGGAAGTTAACTTGTATAAATCTTGTTTCCTTGTCCATGTACAGTCCCCTTCACTGACAACCTCCCAGTATTTCTAACCTTGCTTCATACTTGGAGTCTCTGTCCTACTGAGCTTCCCCAGTTCTAAGGCACTGCTATAAATAGGAGGCCTAGAAACACGTGATGTGCATGTGGGCTGTAAATGGTCTGCGTGGATGAAAGATTTATTTGAACTGCTTCCTGACTTGCCAGGAAGATGACAGATAGTGAGGGGATGACTTGGACCTCACACTGTCTCCAGCTTGTTTTGACATCCAT
Source organism: Megaceryle maxima (assembly GCA_024605025.1). Taxonomy (NCBI): domain Eukaryota; kingdom Metazoa; phylum Chordata; class Aves; order Coraciiformes; family Cerylidae; genus Megaceryle; species Megaceryle maxima. The sequence goes on from JANHGN010017268.1 coordinate 13,722, forward strand.
CTCAGTGACATCCTATTAGCTCTGTTCTTCCTGGAACCTCTGAACAGGGAGAAATAATGTGAAGTAATGACTTCACTGGAATCCTAAACACACTGGTCTCAATTTTCTAAATTAGAAGAAAAGTGGAAAAACACATAAGCACAAAATACCTCTTCATCAGGAAGACCCTCCTGTTAAACAGTACTCATTGGTGAAGGACAAACAGACAACTGTGTAATCACAGAGGTGAAAACTGCTTAAAGGTGCTTACTACCAATAAGTTGCAGTCCTTTCCTTGGGTCAGTTTTTTTTATTTAGAACTTGTGCTGTTTGCCTGCACAAGTTAAAAGAATGGAGGTCAGTTGATAATTTAATAACGTGCTTGTCCTCAAGTAAGAGGTTCAGGGTCAAATGAGTTAAATTGTAAATGAAGACGAGAGAAGTTAGATGAGGGTTTATTACTGTCCAAGCACAGTAATAGAAGTTGTACCCCCAAGAGCTATAATGGATTAAAAAAAAAGAAAATTCAAAAAAGCAATGGTCCTTTTATTTGACAAGCTAGGATCTGATCACAGGATGTCAAACTCCCTCAATTCAGATATTGAGTCTTGTAGCAAAACCAAGGGCTTCACTTGATTATTCTAGAAATGAAATAAAAAGGTGTAAGCTGTCCATCTTCACATCAACCACGTGCTGTCCATTTCTTTCTGTTCACTTTGTGTAGCATAACACTCGTGCGAGACAGATGCATCAGGACCTTCTGCACACTTAACCCTGGGGAAATCAAGTTGTTTTCCATCTGCTCTATAATATAACTTGAGTATTTCAATCTTAAACTAATATTAATATATATTTTTTTAATCTAACCCCTAAGGTTCCAGTATCCTGGACAGAGCTGTTATTGAACACAACTTACTATCTGCGAGCAAACTTTACAACAACATTACTTTTGAAGAGCTTGGAGCATTACTAGAGATCCCTGCAGCTAAGGTATCAGTTCTTTACATCTTTTGGAAAAACAAGGAGCATCAGAGACCTGAGAAAACAGCTGGGGTAAATCTTAGGGAAATTAATTCGCTATTAGGAAATAATTAAATCTTCCCTATTATCAGGGAGGTTAAATATCTAGCACATCTTAGGAGAAGGAAAGGTACACTCTGTGGAATGAACAATAGTGGAATTAGATACCACTGATAGTTCATCTAATCATTTTATAGTGCTGGCTGTAGCTTATGCCCCGGCGGTGTATGGAGGTGTTGGAAAATCCATAAGGGCCATTAAGTTTTAATAATTTTTAACTTCTTTCAGAATGGATGAAGTTTCTACCATATTTTTTTTTTCCATTATTTCAGGCAGAAAAGATAGCTTCTCAGATGATAACTGAAGGTCGCATGAATGGATTCATTGATCAGATTGATGGAATTGTTCATTTTGAGAGTAAGTTTGACCGTTTAATTAATTAATTAATTTTTTTAGCACCGTTCAGAGTGAGCCTTCTGAGTGGCTGCCCTGCAGCATGCAGCACTTGAGTTTCTCCATGTCCTCCATCTGAAGTGAGTGTGGTGTGTCTTGCTGTGGTCGGGAGGTGGCAGTTTGCCTTAATGGAGGACCACGCTTCACCTACCCTCCCAACCTTGGATTCTCTTACCCATAGGAAAGTGTTTCCTTATTCCATCAGTCTCCTTGTAGGAACAGGCTCACCAGGAAGTTCTCTGTTCAGTCCTGCTTTGCAATGCAGGAGTTAGGCTTGTGGCTTTTGAATACAGAAATGAGCGTGTTGTAGCTGCAAGGAAGTCTTCCTCTGTGAAGTAGGTGAGGGCAGCAGCAGAAGAAAAGATGGCAGTTGAAAAGGTAAGGGAATTGCTAAGACTGACTTTGTTTTGTATGGGTTGGGGGGGTTTTTTTGTGTTGTTTTTTTTCTTTTTGCAGCTCGTGAGGCTTTGCCGACTTGGGACAAGCAGATTCAGTCGCTGTGTTTCCAGGTGAACAACCTGCTGGAGAAGATAAGCCAGACAGCCCCGGAATGGACAGCACAGGCAATGGAGGCCCAGATGGCTCAGTGACTCTGCAGCCGTTGTCTGAATGGAGGCAATCAACTGCCTGCCCTGCTGGAAGAAGGGAACCGAGTAGGATTGTGAACCAAAGTTGGGTTTCCTTCGTTTCCCCACCTTCGGCTTTCACTCTGGCTTAGGACACAATTAGGTGATGCCACGTTTGGTGTGACAGTTCCCCCAGTTCTCTGAGTATAGAACGATGCCGTTGCTGCCTCTGCATTGCATTCTGCTGTTCTGAAAGCTGTAATGTCTGTAGCAAGCTTTGGTTTATTTAATTTTATTTTTTTCCACTGTATTTCTATAGCTTTGTAGCCCATTACTTCCTATGATGCTTGTCCTGCTGTGAAAATGTAAGTGCCATGTGTCTTTTAGTTGTAATTATTCTAATAAAGGCTGGAACCAGCCACTTGGTTTAAGTGTTGCAGGAACGTGCTTTGGTTTTATTTCTTTGTCTTAAGCTGTAACTTGAAACAAGTTGAATTTTTGGAATGGTTGGATTCAGTCCCTGAAAGCATTAAATGAAAACCATCTTTTTTTTTTTTTTTCCTTCTCTGTTTATAAAGCACAAGTTTGAAATCTTAAACTGAATGAAATACTGACCCTTCCTCCTGCAGTGGTGCAGCAGGGCACGGAGCTGTCTGTGCTGAGAGATGGGGTAAAGACCAGTGTTCCCAGTGGAGCTTGTGGCAATGATATGGTGATGAAAACACAACCCATGCCAGGTAAGGTGAGGCAAGCATGCTCTTGGGTTTGTTTTCTAGGTCAACATGAGTTGGTAACTTTACTAAAGTATCCATAGTAGGGTGGTTTGGGTTATTTTGGAACTGGAGGTGTAACAAGAGACTTAACAGGTGAGGATTGTGCACTACAAAAGATGATGAAACACCTTCTGCAACTGGAGTGGCTGGAGACTACTGTATAGATGACTTACATAATGAGATGCAGTGACTAGGGAAAGGTGTCATGTGATGATAAGCAGGACTAACCTGAAATGCTTATGCACAGCAGCAAAATGTCAAAGTGGCCCTTCTGGTGTTCATCAGCCTGGAGTTGGGCACTCCTAACCCATCCTGTGTTGTAAGTCTTCCAGGGCTTTTCCCAGAGAGCTGGTAATGGAGGGAGCCAAGGCAGAGTTTCATCAATAGCTCTTCCTTTCCAGAGGTTATGTTTTAGTTTGAAGTGATCTCTTTAAGGTTGTAATTCCAATTTTGAAGTGAATTACCTTAGCTTCTCTTTCGTTTCTGTCAAGTAACACTATGAAGGAGTTTTCAGTCTATGTTCATCCTACTCTTCCTAGTCTTCTTCTTTCAAAATCTGAATGATGTTAAGTTTCCTCAAGTTGAAGGTTGTGGCTTAATCCACAACTGATCTTTGTTTCTGGGGGTGTTTTGTGTTGTTTGGGGTTTTTTTTTTGTGTGTGTGTGGGTGGTTCTGGTTAGTTTTTTTTGTTTGTTTATGGGGTTATTTTGTTTGTTTGTAAATATGTTTATGCATTTATACTTGTAGTGCAGTTAGATTTTTGGAAAGCCAGGAGCCTAGTGAAGGGAGGTTCATCCATAAATAGGATGGACTTCCATCAGCCTGGCAGGTGATCAGAGTCTCCCAACAACTGGCCAATTAAGTTACGAAGGCTCCCGGTTGGTAGCGTCCTTTAGTTTCTCAGGGTGGGGAGTGGTGACAGAGCAGCCATGGGAACAAGAAGGAGCTGCCCACCTCTGGACAAGCTGACTGTAAAAGAGCAGAGGGTGGAAGATTTTTCCAGATCCTTATTACAGACAGAGCTTGGGTGGCTGTTGTCCTTCAGCGTGGGCTGACATGGTCCTGTATAAAGGTCCCTGTCTACTAAGGTTGGTGTCTGTCTCTCTGGATGCCCACCCTCCTGTAACCACAAGAATCAGGTGTCTTACTAAATAGCTTCCTGCATTACCCTCTAACAGCAGATGTAAATATCTTCCTGGCTACATTGAGATACTGGATTTTCAGCAGATGGCAGGAAAATCCACCCTGACCACGATGAGCAAGTCCCAAGTACATCTTTGCTGCACTGCTTTTTCTCAAGGGTATTGGAACTTAAGAGTTGGCTTTGGCTATTCCTTGGATATCTTCTTTGATTTCTAGATGACACTTCTCCCTCTCAACTCCTACCAATTAATTTAAAGGTAGCTAGAACATCAAAACACGTATGGAGATGGTGTAAGACATTTAGATACTATGTATCTCATTAGTAATTACACAAATAGTAATCTCGTATCAGCAGGGAAAAAATAGACCCTTCAAAAATTTGTGATTAGGCTTCTGATCAGTTTATTGAAGTGCAGGGACTTCATAATTAAAACAAAAACTTAAAAGGATGTGGTAAATTCACTCCCTTAACCTAGTATTCCATTACAGCTTGAGAGTTGCAGTGCAACTTGGGCTAACAGCTGTTCTACAGAGGGTCAGCCATCCTGTCTCATTTCTTTAGTGCAGTTTTGTTGTTTACCTGGCTTAACCAGAACTTACCACTTCACTTTTGACTTGATTTATATTCTCCTTTGCCTTAGAATACTTCAGTGACCCATGAAACGTGGTGTTATTTAGGGATTTGGGGTTAAGTTGGCTGCAGAAGCTTTTACCTGTGCTGAGTCCTACAAGGATATGAATCCATGGTTTAAAAATTTAGCCCTGTTGCAACAAAATATTCGTTGCCAAGACTTAATTCATTTCTTTCTTCCAGTTTGTCAGAAAAAAACCCCAATTTCAGAACCATCTAAATACGAAAGTAACAGAAGCCAAAGCAAAAGCCCAAACAAAAACAAACCAGAAGGATTTGCCTAGTCCTGGAGCTGCCCCAGGAAAGCTAGCAGCCTGAGCATTTTCTATTTGTTATTGGTAAATAACTTAGCTAACTTTCTTCTTTTTATTTAAAAAAACACCCTCCAAAAAAACCAACCCAGTGAAACATTTACTGATATTGGCATTCACAGAATTTTGACAGACTTAACTGCTTTTTTTTTCCCATTTCCTCTCTTGATTAAAAGACACAACAAACATTTGAGTGTTCAGAAGCTTTCCTGCTTTGGAATCTGGAGTCTCCATTAACTCAATCACATAGCTAGCTCCATACCTTGGATCCAAGCAACTTCATCCTTTTCAGTTCTTTAAGTGCTTGCAGAAACAAAACTGAGTTGAATGTCAAGGCAAACATCCCTCAAGAAAGGAATTCCCAAGGTTTCAGGATGTCGAGTCAAGCTCAGTGTGACAGCACATCACTTCTCTTTCAAATCATTTGACAGCAGCGACCACTTGCTATCAAATCCTTAAGGAAAAGAAGGTGAGAGAGCACGCACACTTGCTATACTGGTTACACTCTTCTAGACTGATGCCACTATTGCTGAGTAAAAAACTAGTCAGTGAGTTTAGACTTAATTATAATGTTATTCTTCACTAGCCAATTATTGTCCAACAGCATCAGAAAGGGAAGACCAAAATGGTGACATAAATCATGTTCCTTTTCAAGGCTGAAAAGTATTTTGACTACGTAGTTCCAAGTGAAATTATTTGTAACTTGTTCAAAGTGGTACTGGCTGAGAATTTTCTCTCCAGGAGAAGTGTGGACATAGTCACTATCAGGCTGGAGCTGGTTGAGTGTCTTGCAGATGGGGGGGGGGTTGGTATTGAAAGGCAAGCCACTGACTTCTGCTCACAGCTTTTCTCTTGGGAGCACAGCCCTTGGAGATGGAGATGTGCTATGTATGCCATTCATCTATATGCATTCCAGTGTAGGGCATTTGCTGCTTGTCTCTGCTCCTTGAGGGAGAAGACAGTTGTAAAAAGTGCTACCAGCTGCTTTGTGGAGTATCTTTTCTCCCCGTGGGCCAGGAGTGACTCCTGCAATGCAATAAAGACACCTACCCAACCATTTCTCAGAAGAGATACAAGTGGCCAACTCTAGCATCAAAACCATGATGACCTTTGCTAATCAGCTCTGGGAACATGTGACCAGGGCAGTGCTAACCCCTCTGAGCCCACACCCTGGTTTGGCTACTAAAACCAGGTTTGGCTACTACCAGAGCCAAAACCAGCAGCTCCCCACTAGATGGAGAGCTAAGCACGCAGCCAATGTAGAGGCCTCTGCTCTTGTGGAAGTCTACCAGGGCTTTCCTAGATGTGTTTTGTAATGAAACTCTTCATCTGTAGCAAGCACAAACAAATAAATTAGGCAGCCTCTGGGCTCTTCAGATTTGTGAGCCTTCAGGCTTTCTTCCTTGCTTGGGTTGTACTTCTGTATTTCACCTACTAGGTCACTTGGTACCACAAAGTTTTCCCTCTACCAGAGTTAAAAATGACAAGATGATGACTGAACTCTGAATGGAGTCGTCAACGCTACCACTGGGCTTTGCAGACTGATTCAAAACAATATCTACTATGATTTTAACTGTAACGTGGTACTGAACAAAACAAGAATATCTGTTCAAGTAGCCTGGAGTTTCATTGCCAGCTGTGCCTCCTTTTTATATCATTTCAGGTTTTAACAATCTTGACACCTAATATAAAATCCAAAATCTATAAACTGAGAAACAAAGTGGAGTCTTTACCTCAAACATGCTCCTTTTATGTGCTGCATGCTGATAAACCAACAATACTCACATTCTTCCTCCTTGTTCCACTAATTAGCAGTCTAAATCAAATACCTGTAAATCAACTCCTCCTCTTACAGCAAGACAAGAGCTTTTATCAACTCTTTAATACTATCAAAAAGCCCAAACACCTCCCAAATTGTTGACTACTTGAAGAAACTGTGGCTTTATCCAGCTTTGATCATGTAGTAAACTATAACAAGCCATATAATCATGTAGTAAACTATAACAAGCCATATAGTCATGTAGTAAACTATAACAAGCCATATAATCATGTAGTAAACTATAACAAGCTATATAATCATGTAGTAAACTATAACTTTGTTCTAAAACTCTAGGAAAGAAACATTTTTTTTCTAGTGCTTTATGCATATTGTTTGTTATATTGATAATTGATGGGGTTTGGGTGTGTTTTGTTTTTTTAGGGAGGGGAATTTCTGAATCTGGAGTCTTTGATGGTGGGGATTCAGTGGAGAGTAGGTCACTGTTACCTGCCTGCATCTCTGTTGGTGTGTTCATTATGTCTGTGGGAGGACTGATAAATATGCCACTGATGCTTTTGTGTGTGATAAGGGAAGGTCTGAAAGATTAGTTTGGATGTAAAGAGGGAAGGTCTAAAGTATTCAACCTATTCCCCTCCTGGTTTGATTTAAGGAACAGTATTTTCAAGTATTATCAATCCACTTGAATTACAACGTTTGCCTGAAATGATGCATTGAGCTGCCTGACCAGAAGCTTGGTGGCTTCTGCCAAACTTTGATGTCAAAGAGCAAAGAAAGCCAAATTATTATTTTTTTCAATCATCATTTGCTGTTTCTTCCTTTCACTAATGCAAAACTTGTTTCGTTTCTTTTCTTGTTTTCCTTTTTCTTAGCTAAATGGAAAGAGAAATTCTTTGCTCTAATATTACTACTGTGGCATTCTCAACTCCTACTTTCCAGGAAGAACCAGGTTGCCAGTATATTTCTGCTGACCTAAATCAGAAGTGCTTCATAATTTCCTTTTTCCTTGGTACCAAGCAAGCAACTGATAAAATATTTTCACAGCATAGCACACGTGGAATGTTTTAGGGGAACGATTGAGGAAAACTTTTATTAACAATTAGCACATCCTTCAGGGCATGACCTGTCATGGTTGTCTTCTTATTGGCTTTCAGATGCTGCAACTGTTCTACACTTGAGAGTAGACACATGCTTCTGTTTTTGCAACTTTCATAAGGTAAAAAAAATATTGAATACCAGCCATAAATCTCTGAAGACAGGGGAATAACCCCTCTCTGCTGGAGAAGCTGGTGGCTCATGGCTTGGGCAGGTGGACTCTTCACTGGGTTAGAAACTGGCTGGATGGCCAAGCCCAGAGAGTGGTGGTAAATGGAGCAAAGTCCAGTTGGTGACCAGTCACAAGTGGTGTCCCTCAGGACTGACTTTTGGGACCAGTCTTGTTTAATGTCTTTTATTGATGACCTGGGTGAGGGGATCGAATGTGCCCTCAGTACATTTGCAGATGACACAAAATTAAGTGGGAGTGTCGATCTGCTTGAGGGTAGGAGGTTCTGCAGAGGGTCTTGGACAGGCTGGAGTGATGGGCTGAGGTCAATGGGTTGAGGTTCAACAAGGCCAAGGGGGGGTCCTGCCCTTGGGTCACAGCAGCCCCAGGCAGCGCTCCAGGCTCGGGGAGGAGCGGCTGGAAAGTGCCTGGTGGAGAAGGAGCTGGGGGTGCTGGTGGACACCCGGCTGAGCATGAGCCAGCAGGGTGCCCAGGGGGCCAAGGCCAACGGCAGCCTGGCCTGGATCAGGAAGAGTTTGGCCAGCAGGAGCAGGGAGGTGATGGTGCCCCTGTACTGGGCACTGGTGAGGCCACAGCTTGAGCACTGTGTCCAGAATGACTCCAGGGATGGGGCCTCCACCACCTCTCTGGGCAGCCCATTCCAGGATCTATCACCCTCATATTAAAGAACTTTCTTCTAGCATCCAGTCTAAATCTCTCCCACTTAAAACCACTTCTCCTTGTCCTCATGGCAGACAGAGAACTGGTTCAGGTCCATTGGTACTGGACACAGATGACAGTTGCTGTGCTCAGACTGTCTCAGCCGGGTGAAAATCCTTTTGTGAAAATAACATGTTAGTTTGGGGTGTTGACCAACCCTTTTCTATGTTAGGTACAGTTATAAAACTCCTATAAGGAGGTTGTAGTGAGGCCAGTGTTGGTCTCTTCTCCCAGACTACTAATGACAGGACAAGAGGAAGTGGCCTCAAGTTGCACCAGGGGAGGTTCAGATTGAATATTAGAAAATTCTTTCCTAAGAGAGTGGTTGGGCACTGGACCAGGCTGCCCAGGGAGGTGGTGGAGTCACCATCCCTGGGGGGGTTTAAAAAACAAGCAGATGTAGCACTTGAGGCTATGGTCTGGTGGTCAGGGAGATGCTGGGATGAAGGTTGGACTTGATGATCCTAGAGGCCCTTTCCAACCATAATAATTCTGATTCTAGGATAACACTGTTCTGTGTCCTTCCTGTTAAAGAGTCTGGTGAGCTGCGTGGGGCTGGGACACGTGCTCTGGAAAGGCTGGAGTTACAGCTCCAGCAGCTCAGCGTACCACATTGTCCCCAGTAACAATCATGGAATTGGAAAGGTATCCCAAAGAGCTACAGATGTGAGAGAGTAAGGTAGCTTTGTTTCCAAGGGGTAGACGATGAGGATAAGAGCCCAGCTTGAGATAGCAGAACTGTACTTCTGAAAGCTGGTGTCACCTGAAAGGGGAACCTGACTTGGCACCGCTTCCACAGATTGTGACCGTGAGCAGTCTCTGGACAAAATGGATCACGAGATGAAAGCGTTCGCAGCAGAAGCGACTTAGGAAACCAAGTGAAAATGTCCTGTCACTAGGCCAGATGACATCGCTTTTCATACCTAAAATGTTCTCTGCTCCAGATCCCATTAAAAAGGTTGCTCTTTAAACCAATGAGTTGTTTGGGGGTATGAAAGAATCAGGTGCAGAACTGCTTCAGCTCGTGATAAAGGCTTTCCCTTAATGCTCTGCATGGGGTACGTTTTATTCACAGTTAAGTTTTTGTTTCATGGAAATGGCTGCCATGTGTGGTGACCCAGAGAGCCACCTAATGTCTTAGCAGCATCTCCACACCTCCAAGGATGAAATAACCAGGTAGTTCTCCTTAATGAGCAACCAAGTCCCACAGTGGAAGCTTCCACTGCAAGGGGAATGGCTCGGTCTGCAAGGCACAGCAAATATTCTGCTCATCAGACTCCTGTGGGACCTGCAAGCAGAAGAATAGGAGGCCGTGTCAACCTCCACTGCAAGGCACTTTCTTTGGGGTTTGCCTTCTGACAAGTCCAGCAGCAGAATGTGGATTTCCATTGCAAGCTGATGTTCACCCGCTGCCTCTGTGCTGCAAAGGCCTTTGTACCGTAGACACGTCTAAGCTACTTGGCAAAGACAAGCAGGACAAAGCAGACAGCTGAATACTGACCTTTTGTACCTAACCTCTTGTAGGCTCTTGCTTCAGCTCAGTTAAAGCTTTCCTTCATATCTTCTGGTCGTACTGTGTCATAATTAGTTCATGGCTAATAAGCTCTAGTTGCCTAGGAGCTGCCTTCTCCAAGGACAATTGTGGCCAGAGGGCAGTCAGCTACTAAAAGGCTGCACCAGGTCAGCACAAGCACTTGTAAAAGCAACAAGAACAGCACCCAGTACAGGGGAACACGTCGCAGAGTATTTGAAAATTTCTCTGGAGAACATCCTGTGGTTGTGAGCTTTTAAAAATTGCCTTCCCACTCTCACCTGCCTGCACTGCTTCCTGCTACCAGCGCTTCGCAGGAGCTGAACTCTCACTGTGGACAGGAGGAATCTGCTCTAGAAAGGGTCCTCTCGGGGTCATCCCTCCTCTTGAAATCTTTTCTTTTGTGTGTGTGTGTGTGTTCCTACAACACCAAAGAGCTTACCTGCTGCCATACAACACGTGGTTAATTCTCGGACGCTTGTCACACGGGTCATCCCGGATCTGCTCTGCAGCTGGTGTCTTTTGCTGCTGCTAATCTCTACTAAAACATTTGAAGCTTCTAAGGACACACGGTGATTTACAGCAGTGTCATAGTTTATTTGGAGTATTAACAGAGAGGAAGCATCATCTCACTAACCACAAGAAGCCTCCAGGCTAGAGCAGCGGGGAGCCTCAGGCAAAGTCTAAATGTTGTTGAGCTGACACTTCAAAAAAACCCCTTTCTTAAACATAGTAAATGAAGAGTTTTTCTTAAAAACCTGCTTTTCTCCTCTGTCAGAGGTCTTGCTGATGGTTTGTGCAAACGCCTGCACAATAGCCTCTTAGCCAGACGTTTCTTTTTGGTAGATGAGCAATGACCTCCAGAGATTTCTCTCACCTTGGAGGACAAACTGTTCAATTACTCTGGTCCCTGGTGGCACCTCATACGTTTAAAATTCCTCAGAGGAAGGCTTGAGAAAAAACTCAGCCTGAGTGTTTATGTTCCAATACCTGGAGGCAGAAATTAATCTTTGCTTTTCCATGGGTTCCTCCTTAGGAAAGAACAAGCAACGGTGTGTTTCTAAGATCTGTTTAGACAAGAAAAAATTACAAAACGCAGCCAAGAGTTACGTAAAAGTTGAGGATCCCTTGGGCGTTTGAATTTTTCAGGCTCGCTAGGTTTGGAAATGAATCTTGGAAGGAGCAAGCCTGAAGTTACGATGGGAGGCCACACAAAGTCCTTGCATGTCCAGGCAAATGAGTCCCATAGTATTTCTCAGTAGGAAAATGCAACCCCATCCTAAACCTCCTTAATGCCAGATAAAGGAGAACATAGATCCTTGTCCTCTACCTTTAGTTTACAAATGAGCTAATGCTGCTCCACCCTGAATAAGGGGTTTTGAGTACCAGAGAGGGCAGCCAAATACGAGTTGTCCTAAACCATCTTAGTGTGGCCTGCAGGGTGGCCGGGGAGTAAGGACACTCTTCATGCAGCATTACTTGTTGCACTGTGTGGATATCTAATAATCCAGGCTCCTCTAGTTGAGAGGCACCAGAGGAGAGTGGTTCACCTTTTAAGATGGGTGGGACATCTCATGCCCAGGAAAGCACTGTTCTTCCTACTTGTCTATGGAGGAAGCCAACATGACTACACCATCTTCAGACAGCATTCATTGGGCAGGACAAATGGTATTCAGAGCACTCTCTCTGTTACCATGACTGTTCAGCTGCAGGATCCATCAACCATGCCTCTGAGAATTATATTCACAGAATGATAGAATGGTAGGGGGTGGAAGGGAGCTCTGGAGATGAGTGAGTCCAACCCCCCTGCCAGAGCAGGGTCACCCAGGGCAGCCCACACAGCAACAGAGCCAGGTGGGGTTGGAAAGGCTCCAGAGAAGGAGACTCCACAGCCTCTCTGGGCAGCCTCTTCCGAGCCTGGCTGCCCAGTGACAGAGCCTTGCCACTCTCACAGTGAAGAATTTCCTCCTCCTGTTGAGTTGGAACTTCCTGTGTCCCAGTTTGTGCCCACTGGCCCTTATCCTATCACTGGGCACGACTGAAAAGAGCCTGGCCCCTTCCACTTGACACCCACCCACCAGATATTTGTAAACATTAATAGGATCCCCTTTCAATCTTCTCCTCTCCAGACTAAACAGCCCCAGGGCTCTCAGCCTTTCCTCAGCAGAGAGATGTTCCAGCCCCTTCATCATCCTCATAGCCTCCCTTGGACTCTCTCCAGTCTTTCCCTGTCCCTCTTGAACTGGGGAGCCCAGCACTGGACCCAGTACTCCAGCTGTGGTCTCACCAGTGCAGAGCAGAGGGGCAGAACCTCCCTGGACCTGCTGGCCACACTCTTCTTCATGCCCCCCAGGAGACCCTTGGCCTTGCTGGACACAAGAGCACATTGCTCTTGGTTAACTTGTCCACCAGACTCCCAGGTTCTTCTCTGTGAAGCTGCTTCCCAGCAGGTCAACCCCTGACCTGTACCAGTGCATGGTGCTGTTCCTCCCCAGCTGCAGGACTCTACACTCACCCTTGTTGAACTTCACGAGGTTCCCTTTGGCCCAGCTTTCCAGCCTGTCCAGGTCTCACTGGATGGCAGCACAGCCCTGGTGTGTCACCCACTCCTCCCAGTTTTGTATCATCAGCAAACTTGCTGCGGGTCTGCTCCGTCCCTTCATCCAGGTCATTGATTAATACACTGAACAAGACTCCACCCCATCCTGGGGACCACATCTGGCTTCAGACCTCTGTTCAGATCAGCTCAGTTGGTTAACCTCTTCTGTAGGGATTGAAATGAGCCACAGATACGCTCGCACGGGGGAAACGTGCTTGTGTTGATGGTAACAGAGTCAGTGTACCTAAGATGTGACAGCACATTAGTGTTGTCACTTCAAACTAGAAGGGAGAAAAGCCAGTTCAGACGTGTCGAGACAGAGATAACAGGACAAAGTTATTTCTCCTCTTGCCCGAGTCTGTTTCTGTGTATGATTTGCTGGGGTTGTCCTCACCAGTCCTTTATCTTGTCAGCAATAACAATTTCCTTGACAATGCTTCTCTTGTTATCAGAGCTTGCACTCTGATGGATAGAAAATTGTCATTTCATCTCTTACAACCCAGTTGATTTATGGGAATAGCTGCACTTTAGCCAATTGGTCATTGGTAGGGTTTGGTTTTTCTCCTCTTCTTGCCTGAGATGGCTCTTTGGAGCAATCTTCCTTTCTACACTGCAGTGTGACCAGTAGAAAGCAGGTGACTGTTACTGATGGCTTTGTCCCTATCACTTTCCTAAGAAAGAGTAAGCAAGGGAGGCTGGTGTCTGCGTGCCTGCTGGGGTGTGTATCCCCTCTTGACCCACTGTTGTGGAAACAGCCCCCTTTGGAGACGCCAAGTCTCAAACTGGGATTGCTTCCCATTCAGTCCCTATTTGTCAGTTGTTTTCCCGTGGCTTCACGAGCATCAGGTGGATTAATCCTAAGGGAACAGCAGAAGAAATGCCATCTCTTCAATCAATGCAGTCTCATAAGCTTCATATCCATCTAGAGAGAAGTTCCTCTGGCTCCTGTCTGCACTAAACACTTCCCTGAGAAAGCAGAGTGTGATCTCTGGTACTCATTGCTTCCAAGGACTGTGCTTCAGTGCAAGCAAGTTTTGCTAAGGACTATTGGTGATGACATAAATATCTTTCCTCCCCTCAGCTGTTGGGTGATAGAACTTAACAAAAGCACTGAAAGTGTCAGAGCTGAGAGGTCCTGCTTTGTAAGGAGGTCTTTGAGATAGCAATATAGAAAATCTACAAATCCTAGCCTGAAACAAGTGCTTATTTTCAGCTGAAACCTTCCCAGCAGCATCTGGTCAAAGGGAAGATGTACTCTGATCCCTGGCTGTGAACTGAGCTGTCTTGGGTTTGGGGAACAATGTTGAGACAAATACTGTCACACAGCAACAACAGGAAAATATCTTGTCTCCTTACTGTCATGCAGACTTTGCTTGGCTCATGGAGTGACAGGTAGTAGTCAGTGCTGAGGGCAGCAGTACTCACAGAATCACACAGCACTTGAGGCTGTGGTCCAATGGATGGATGGATAGATAGATAGACGGATAGATAGATAGATAGATAAATAGATGATAGGATGAAGGTTGGACTTGATGATCCTAGAGCTCCTTTCCAACCTTAATGATTCTATAATCACAGAATTTATGAGGCTGGAATAGACCTCCAAGATCACCAAGTCCAGCCTATAATGGTGACTGGCTATCTTGGGATGAAGCTTTGTTGACAGAAGCTATCTCAGTGCTTGTCACTAGAGGAACTGTCATGGGGCAAACACAACACAGTTGTCCAGAATGTGCCCCAGTTATCATTGCCTGGGACTGAGGAAAGTAGAACAGAATTGTTCTGGCTACAGCCAAATGGGAGCCAAAAAATAAAAGCAATGAAGGCATGCAGAGACTATTGCTTCTTCTCTTGGACCTCCCATCAAGTGCACTGGCTCAATTATGTATTTCACTTTATTTCAATATGTTCAATATATTTCAGTGAATTTGCTATAGGACAGTGGATGGAAGTGGCACAGCTAGAGTTGAGGCTGTACAGAATGACTCGCTGTTCCTTCAACACTTAGGCTGTCTAAATGGGGATGGGTGGAGCAGGAAAATCACCTCGCAGGGGAGCAGAAGGTGGGTGAGATAGATCAGTGATGTGTCTGGAGTTCTGTGAGTTTGAGTGAAGAATTAGTGTCGGTGGGCTGCGTGATTGTGTGTCCACATGACACGTGGCAGCAACTTTATTGACATGTCTGGTAGTCCCACCTGGTACAAAGCCCTGTGTTTACAAGGGTCAGGGCTGTTGGGCTTCTCATTTGGATGTTAACTATGAAACTTGCTCTTTTAAGACCGTCCTGATCCTCAGCACAGGGCTCTTGTAGCCACAGGTTGGAACGTTGTAATTCAAACAAGATAATCATAGAATCATCAAGGTTGGAAAAGACCTTCAAGAGCATCCAGTCCAACCATTAACCCCACTCTGCCCAGTCCACCACTCAGCCGTATCCCCCCCAGCACCACATCTGGGTGCCTTTTAAACCCCTCCAGGGGTGGTGACTCCACCCCCTCCCTGGGCAGCCTGTGCCAATGCCTGGCAGTGAAAAAATTTTCCCCTAAGGCCCAGTGTAAACCTCCCCTGGTGCAGCCTGAGGCCATTCCCTCTTGTTCTGTCCCTGGTTACTCGTGAGAAGAGACCAGCACCTGCTTCTCTCCAGCCTCCTGTCAGGCAGTTGTAGAGAGCTATACTGTGTCCCCTCAGCCTCCTTTTCTTCAAGCTAACAACTCCAGCTCCCTCAGCCACCCCTCATCAGATTTGTTCTCCAGACCCTTCCCCAGCTTCGTTGCTCTTCTCTGGACCTGCTCCAGCATCTCCATGTCTTTCTTGTATTGAGGGGCACAAAACTGATCCCAGTCCTTGAGGTGCAGCCTCACCAGTGACAAGTACAGAGGGACAATCACCTCCCTACTCCTGCTGGCCACACTCTTCCTGATCCAGGCCAGGATGCCATTGGCCTTCTTGGCCCCCTGGGCACCCTGCTGGCTCACGCTCAGCCAGGTGTCCACCAGCACCCCCAGCTCCTTCTCCACCAGGCACTTCCCAGCCGCTCCTCCCCAAGCCTGGAG
Organism: Megaceryle maxima; assembly: GCA_024605025.1. Lineage (NCBI taxonomy): Eukaryota > Metazoa > Chordata > Aves > Coraciiformes > Cerylidae > Megaceryle > Megaceryle maxima. The sequence goes on from JANHGN010017268.1 coordinate 29,543, forward strand.
CGTTGCCTGGGGCTGTTGTGACCCAAATGCAGGATCCAGCATTTTTCTTGTTGAGGCCCCAGTGACCTCAGCCCATCCATCCAGTCTGTCCAGGTCCCTCTGCAGAGCTTCCCTACCCTCCAGCAGATCAACACTTCCACCTAACTTGGTGTCTTCTGCAAACTTTAATTAGGGTGCATTCTCATCAAGATGATTGATAAGGATGTTAAACAGAAATGGTTCCAATACTGAGCCCTGAGGAACGCCGCTTGTAACCGGCCACCAGCTGGGTTTAACTCCATTCCCCACCACTCTCTGGGCCAGTGTTTCACCCAGCAGAGCTTGTGCCTGTCCATGCCTGGAGCAGCCACTTTTTTCATGAGAAAGCTTTGGGAAACGGTGTCAAAGGCTTTACAGAAATCCATCTAGACAACAACCCACAGCCTTTCCCTCATCCACCAGCTGAGTCATCTTCTAAAGACTATTTCTTAATGAGCTGCTACTCATGAAGTGTCCTCCTGGTCTCTACTACTCTTCTGTTTACCCAAATGCCATTTACTATCATGTTTTCTCAACTTGCCTGCATGGAAGTTGAGTAGGAACTGTCCCTACCCCTTAAAATCACTGCAAATCTGTTAGACTGTACACGTGATGGATCTAAATATATATTTAGGTAAAATATATAACCCAGCTGCTAGGCAATTTATTTTCACCAGTGGCAAGAATGTATTTCAAGACAGTGGTGAAATGTCAAGTGAATGATGGGGTTTGTCCTCTTCACTTGTGAAAATAAATGGTATATTCTATAATCTGAACCAGACTTGGCTTTAATTACGTGATGTTTTGCTTTGATTTACTAGGCAGGTTATCTAGAGGCCAAAACACCACCAGATTTACCGTGGTCATTCTGGAATGATGTCAAGAGCAATCATTAGACCAAGTATTTCAGTTTTAACAAGCTATTGTAGTTTTCTTACTAGGTTTGGGGTTTTTTTAGCTCTTTTGCCTACAGGATTAACTCTTTTGTGAATTAGTAGCAGCTTCTCCTTCCTGTTTTGGGTGTGGACTTAATTATCAAGCTAATTATATATTCTGCATATAGCTCCCACCTGGAGGTTTCTGGATAAATAGATGTAACTTGAACTTCTCTTTTTAGCTACCTGACTGCTTTTTCTTGTGGAGGTCTGAGGCTGGAAAGATAAGCTTGGGGCACTTGGTGGTTCAGTGAAATGGGTCCTTCTCTGTGCTCAGTCAGGGGGCTTCAGTCTGTGTCTGTTGGCCCTGTGCCTTGGACCCTGGCAGGACCTGGGGCTGGAAGGAATGAAAGCTGAAACAGACCCAGCCACTGCTGCTACGTGGCTGGGAGAGCAGAGTGGTGATGCTGGTAGGTCTTAATTTCTTGGTACTGCTGCCCAGAGATGAGCAAAGACTGGGAGTCACAGTGGGTGCTGCTGTTGGGCCTCTTTCACCTTAATTTTCTGCTAATGCTTTCTGAGGAGCAAGTCTGTCCAGTTTGGTGAAGTGGTGGAGAGCATCTGCTGCTGTGTCACCGCTGGGATGACTGTGCACAGCCACCTGGGTGGCAGGTAGCTTGGCAAGGATAGGTCCTGGGTATTTTGGATGTGGTTGGAGAAAGGCACCTGAGATGCAGAAGCAGCCAGGACCAAATGGCATCTGTTTAACTGGAGCCTTGCAGTCCTCTCGGAACGGCTCTGGTTAGCAGCACATAGAATCACAGACACATAGAATGGTGGGGGTTGGAAGGGAGCTCTGGAGATCATCAAGTCCAAGCCCCCCCTGCCAGAGCAGGGTCACCCAGGGCAGAATTTGTCCCTACTCCACGAATCTCCTTTTTCACTTTTATGGTCAAATATTCCTGTTTTCAAGAAACTCCATAGCCAGTATAACTGGGTGGACCTCTTCATTCACCAGCTTTGTCAAACAGTAAGTGCTGAAAGTACACCCTGACCCAGCTACAAATATGACCAGTCCAAAGCAAAGACCACGCTCTTCACTTCCTCACCACGCAGTTAGCGTGTACTGGCAAGGTCATGGAGACCTAGATTAATTCCTTGATCTCTATTGTCACCTAAGTAATGTCACAAACTGACTTCTCCCCAGAGCTGGAGCTGCACTGGATTATTTTTTTTAACAGGATTTTTTAAACTGGATTATTTTTTTTAACAGGATTTTTTAAACTGGATTATTTTTTAACAGTTAGATTTTTAATTACCTTGTCACTTAACGTACACCAAATCTGCAGCCAGGCTTCAGGGAGTCTGCTTATTGCAGTACAGCTGCTAAGTGTAGCACATGGATGTTATGTTTTATCTGCTAGGTCTGTCAAGAGGGGGTTAAATTCCTTGTATTAGTATAAAATTACTGTATATACCACTTTAGAAATGTCTATTTTTAGATATTTTTTTCCCCTCATAAAACATCTATTAGAAAAAAGAAGAACTCTACTGTTGAGAAACACTTTATTTTTTTAGTATCAAGAAGCAATGCTGTATTCATTTAGTGGAAGAGTAGCTTAATAAATTATTCTTCTGCTGTCGTGGTGGATGTTTGCTGCTGGAGCCACATAACTGACTGCCAGATTACAGACAGCTGTAGAAGGAATGGTTGAACTTCTCAGTAAAGAAGGAAAGAGCAACAGGGCAGTTAAAGTCTTCATCTCATCAAGGGAAAGGGAGAGCTGAGGAAAGGTGCTGAAAGCTGAAGTATAATATATATATTTTTATATATATATATATAAAGAAGTGGTTATGGGAAGTAGGAGGAGAAAAATTACTGCCTCATGCTGCATTTGCCTTCAGCCCGGTGACTCAAAAATGAGCTGCAGTTGTCTGGGTAATACTACCCTGGCCGTGGTCTGACAATCACCATTTGTTCCCAGGCAATCTATCTCCCTCGTGGAATCTGCTCTGAAGTAAATCTGAGGTGCTATTTATATAAATATATCTGGATGCATCATTCATTTCTTCTCCTGCTGTAAACAAGTGTCTTAAGGCAAACTTGTAGACAGTGGAATAGTTGAAGAAGTAGAAAGGAATTATGGAGAGAGCTGTCTTGTTAAAAAGCTGTTAAATTTGAAGTTGTAAACACTTCAGAAGTGCATAGAGGGCTGTAATTTGCCCTTTTTTTTTTTTTTGCTTCACATGCCCGTGCCTATTACTTGTTCCCAGACATAACTGTATATATTAAAAGGTAGCTTAAGGTTTTCACAGCAAATAGCATTACTTAACTGAGAGTTTGACACTTAAGGTCAGTCAAGTTTCTCTGGGTCACAGCAGAACCAGATACTCCAAAATACGCAACCCCAGTTGGCTCTTTGCTTAAGACTAAATGCAAAGCAGTAAACCAGATGGTGAATGCAAACAGGAATTCTGTGCTTCTGCAGATATTTTGTGTGTTGCTGGCACAGGAGAGCTCAGCTGGCAGGATGGGATCCCATCCCTTTTAGATTTGCGATCAAGGAATCGATAAATTGGACAAAATAGAAATATTTTACCTGCTGGTTGAGACCTGTATTTCAAATGTGCATATGCAAAAGTAGTCGTTGCAATTCCCTGGTTTGTGGCCGTGGTTTCAGAGGCTGAAATATTTAACACCTGTTAACTTGAATGCAAGTTAAGCATTTGCACAGCTGGGGATTAAGCAGCATACAAAACTTGGATGTAAACTTGAGAAAAAGAAATCAGGTAATCTCTATTTAATTGCATGGAAAAAAACCACCCCACCCTGCTTTCAATACTTGTATTGTATCCCTCAGTGTATTTCTAGTTAAGCATTGCTGAGTTGTTGGGTGTGTGACTGTTGCTCTGCAGATGGGTGAGCTGTATGGCACTGGAGTTGTTGGGTGTGTGACTGTTGCTCTGCAGATGGGTGAGCTGTATGGC